>KI423356.1:22132-33677 GCA_000473375.1 Anopheles culicifacies
TCACCATGAAGGCAATGCGCTCGCACGGATGACCTTCGAACGGGGATCTCAACCTCCTGGAGATGTGGTTAGGCAAAAATGTCGTTTCAGCTCTCCACTCTCTCTCTCTCTCTCTCCCTCTCTCCCTACATTTGCAACATTTCTTACCTGATTCTGATTGCTCCGTCCTCTTGTCTTCCAGATGGTGTCACAGAACCTGTCCACACCGGACGGTACGCAGCACACGCAGCGGAAGCAAATGGAGATCCTGCAGGCCCGCACGTCCGCCGGTTCCCTTCAAGTGGTCCGCGCCCAAACCGTCCAAACGACCTCGTCCCGCTGGTCCTCGTCGATGCTGCATGCGACGGAGCAAACGTCGAGCAGTGTTGGCGCCACCACCAATGGCTTCTCTAGCCATCATCTGCTGTCCTCCTTCCATCGTCCACTGTCCTCTGGTGCTACGAGCAGCAGTAGACTATTGGTAAGAAACGAGTCGCTAGCGCCTTCGTTTAGGGTTTGTTCTTTTTGTTTTGCGTTTGTCCTCAAACAAGTGCTCCTTTTAAACATTCATTCATGCGCGATCGCGTGACCACCGAGCAAGAGCCGGGAGAGCGCGCTTGGGAATGGGTAAATATTTTCTTAAATCAAGCTGTCGCATCAGTCCCCAGATGCTGCGAGTGCTGCAACATTCCGATGCCACTCCGGTTCGAGGTGGCGTCGAGAAACAGGAAGTATTTGTGCTGCACTTTGGAAGACGCTCGGAAATGGGTGTAAAACCTGAACGTATTTTCAAACAGTGCGTCACGTACGATTAATCGTTAGCATCGGTCCCCGATTGACATTTATCTTTCCCCATACATCAAACAACCCGCTGATAGGTTGGCCATTGTTATTTAGTACCCTTGCGGGTTGATGTGCCCACACGGGACGCGGGGATCAAAAATAGTAACCCAAAATAAAATGCCAGTGACATTGACATTTGCCCCAAGATGGACAGACTAGCGAAACAACAACTGCTCGTGGTGCGTTGTATGTTAGACGACTGCGGGAGAACCTGTAGCGAATGTCAAATATTTGCTGCGTCGCATGTACACCCACATGGTGCAATGGGTCGGTATACAATTTCACTGCGGTCCAATTATCCGTGTCTTGGACAAGCCTCCCTGTGTGGAGTAGGAGCCACAGGAACAGTAGCTTTAATAAATTGCACCCCGAATGTCCTTGAGATGATAGACCCGACTGATGATCTCTTTTCCCCTTCCTCAATAGGCTGCAGCATCGAATAGATCCGATGCATCTCAGACGACACCACTCACTGGATCAGCGTTCGTGAGTTCGATGAAACCGTTTCCTCAATTTTCCAGCCCAACAACCGTCAGTTCCAGTTTCGGCAACTCCTCTACACCGCTCAGATACGGCAGAGTGTATGCAGCTGGGTCGGAAACGCATGACGATCGGTCCTCTTACCGACTCCATCCACCACATACCACCGTTGCGGCCGAACAGGAAAGGTAAGATCTCTCGTCGACATCTCGACCATGATGACGATGAACTGATGATGGTACGTGGAGTGTGTGTAGGCTTTAAGATTTCTATTTTCACAAGCCATTCGCAGCGGGAGGAAAGCTCACAGATCTCGAGTGGATATAATGATCGCGTTTATTGGTTTACGATCGAGTCACAGTCTTTGCAAGCTTTGCCAAATTCCAACAAAAAAAACTTGATCCCTGGAATGTTTGACGACGGCGCGAAGGAACGGTGCATTGGGCATGCCTTTTTTGTTGTCGTTGCGTGACACACAAGGTATCAAACTTTCGACCGGAGCGCTCATGACGATTTATGAGCGCAGAAACACAAACGACACTGTTTAGTAGCCTTCTAGCGTGATAGTGTATTGTTTTTTTTCGTAACTCGTAACATTTGCATTCGATCGGAAATACAGTCATACGAAAATTTAGCTCTCTTGTTCGTTTTGCCTTCCTGGACAGCGGGAGAGGCAATAAATAAAGAGGGAGTAGCAGCCGAACGGGGTGGACAGGTATCTAGTGGTAACTACTTCACTCCATAAATCAGGTACCACACAAAAGTGAACGGCACGGCTTGACAGTTTATCGACCGTTGGTTCTTTGGAGCGAAAAATTAGCCTCCAAGCTGCCGGCGTAAACCTCCTGGCCGCCATTACGCTCCAGCTCCGAGCGGCAAGAATGTAGGCGATAGAGGGAATACTGCTTTTACCATTTCAGTAGAAATGCCATCATCGCGCGAGTTCCAACGTCTCCTGCAGGAATCTCCGGTTTCGACAGTTCCCTCCCCGAAAAAAAGAGCTAGCCCCCCTCGTGTTCGCGCTCAACTGCGACTGATCGAGTTGATACAGTTCGTTATGTCATCGAGTACGCCTACGGAATTTCTTCCAACTCCGCTGTGTTCGCTGGACCACGATCGCGTGTAGGACCTATAAAACTCCACGCGCTTCTAACACGCGCTTTCATGCACACGGTTTGCACGGACCTTTTCGTGCAATTGCTGATGCGCGGGGTGTACTGGGTTGTGGGTAGCAGGGACACTTCCAGAAGGAGACGAAAAATTAAAACATAAAAAAACACGCACACACAGAGAGCACTTTGCCCAAATGTTAATGCAAAGCTGTACCTCGCCAAAAAGCAGAACAAGCAAATTAAAGAAAGAGGTATTGCACACGGGGATGTCCATTGAAGTTCGATTGGGTTATAAAGTTTGACAAAAGGAATGAGAGACACAGAAGAAAAAAAACGCCTTTCGGTCGGAAAAAGCGTGAGCCATCGAAATCGGGTCGACTCCACTTCATTAAAATACAATAAACGTTTGTGCGGTAAATTGTTCAAAGCGTACCGAATGGACGCTGTTTTGTCTCTCGGTCGGTGGAACAGCCATTCGGAGTGTCCGATTCCGGTGCTGTTGTGTGGTATATTGCTACCGATTTCGGTTAATGATCGGTGTTTTTGCTATAAAGAGCTCCCAAATGTGTTGTTGTTCGCCTCGCGTGACAATGTTTGGCGGGACGGGAATCCCTAACTTTATGACAACTCCTACGACACTGTGTGGCAGTGAGGTTGTAAGTAGCAGACACGGTGGCGTGTCTGAAATGAGCTGTCCGGTAGGAGTAATAAGTGGTGGAAGATGTTGGGAGTTGACGTTTATCACTATCAGTAAACGGGAACGCTGGACCAGGAGTTCTTCAAAACGTCCAATGTCTGCTCTCTTTCCAGACGGAGAGATGTTCAAACACAGTTGAGAAGCAATTGATCGCAGTTTTTGGATAAACTTTACCCCTCCCCATGTGCACAAATAACTTCCTCCACGTTCTGTATGATTCACCGAGCCATTGATGATGACGGCTATTCTTCGGCGTCGTCGTCGTCAGCACCAGCCAGACGGTGTGGTTCGATGTTTGTACGTGGGTTGTTTTGGTAGGCCGGGCCACCCGAAACCGCCACACACAGCAGAGTGCGAGACACCCGAAAGCGTCCGGATCCTCTGCGCACGTCATTCTGCGGATGTCGATCGTTGGATCAACAGCGTCTCCGGTGACACACACGATCGGAAAGCAGCGGTCAGTGTTCTGTGCGTTTTTCAGCGGTGTTATCGGGTTTATTTGTTGCTGCACCGTTGCCCAAAAACCAAACCAACACACTAAACTCATCCGGCAAATCTCTGGTAATCTGTACCTGGATTGATGTTACACAGTGAGTGTTGAGTGGTGTTTCGTGCTCAAGTTCCAACGCGCATTACGAGAAGGCGTATAATAACGCAAAAGGTGGGAATGTTCGTTTGTTTTTCACGTATATATCTGTTTTGTTGTGTGAGCCGATACCGTATTAAATGATCGTAAAATTGAATTATCATAAATCGTCGTGCGTCAGCGGTGGTGTAGTTACGCCGCTGTCTCCGTGTGTGAGTGAGTGGGCGCCCAATGTTTGCCGTGCCGTACGGGAGTGGTTTTGCAATTGCACATCAAGACGGGGCAAACAGAACGCGTCGGATGGTGGTGTGCATTGTGGTGTCAGCTTTCGCCCACACGTCCGTCCTATAAGGAATGAAGGGATGTCAGCGGAAGGTGTCGATTAGGATCGGGTGACAAGGAAGAAAGACAATTAAAACTCACCTACACCTCACCCGTGTGCGGTGTTGTGTTTCCCAATCACGCAATTGCAGTTCGGTCTTGCCAGTGTGTCAATGTACAAATTTTAATCACTCTCGTTTTCCTCTCTCTCTCTCATCTATGGTTCCTTGTTTCCGGTTGCATCGGTACAGTATTAACGGCGGCAACATACCGTTGGCCCGCGGCAAGAGCATCTCGATCGAGGACCTTTCGACCGAGCGTGACGAGAACAACTTCGATGACGACGTCGAACCTACGCAGTGGAAGCGAGTGAGCAAAATACGGCGATCATTACAGTTCCCAAGGAAAACTACCCCGAGGTAAGTGTGCGGAGTGGACCGAGAGTGTCTCTCTCTATCCCCTTGCGAAGCGGGAGCACTAGAGCTAGCTGATCATTTCTGGTATTGACGCGTGTCTTGGGAATTGCTCTTATTAAAAGTGGTACGCCGATTTTTGGCAAGACTAGCGCCCAAGTTCGGTGGGATTGTCACTGCGCCTGAACCGGATTCAATAGCCGCCATATGTCATGTTTCCGAACTTTGACTCATCTGACGGGGTGATTTCATCGATAGTTTTACTTCTATACGAAGTTGCATTGAACGTGTCTGTGCATCTGCACAGGATTCGCTTCCGGTTTATTTTGGTGCGAGTGGTACCTTCACCCCCCACTGTACACCGTCCATTGGGTGTGCAGTACTAAAAATAAAACGTTACGCGTGATGACGAGGAATTATCCACTTGAAATTCAAATCAGCCAGAACGGAACCGTTGTGGTACGTGTATATCGGTTCGACTTCTGGCGGTGGAGTACCTGACGTCCCTGGAACCGGCATGATGTATGATTCAATCGTTGAACCGTCGCCCGCAGCCGATCTGGCTCGCCTCGTGTACGTTGTTGGTGATGCAAAGCAACAACAACAGAAGTGCTTGGAACATTTGCACATCATTAAATGAGGCAGGTTATAGGCACGGGTCCGTTCGTACGTTAGGGTAGGTTTAAGTCGAAACTGCGTAGGATGGTCCAGTTCTCATCGAACACGAGTCAATACGGTGCACACTATGTGGAATGTCGTGTACATTCAAATTAAAGTAAAATATTTAGCAAAACGTTAGCAAGATGAGGTTAACCTTACAACTCCAGATATTGTTTGTATCTTATCTAACGATACGCTGTTTTTCCCTCTCTTTGTAGAACCAGCACTCGGCCCATCGATCTGCCCGAGAACTCCGTCAGTGTGTCACGCATCTGTCAGGAGCTAGAGAACGGTCGCCGGCTTAACACGGCCATGCGCAACAATCATATCGACTTTGTGGCGTTGGACAACATACTGAAGAGTGTGACTGATCAAACGCCCTGTACGACGTCAACCACATCGCCCGTCAAATCGACGGAATCGTTCACCAAGTCACCGCCGAAGGCGTCCTTCCTGACGGCGGAATCTTTGCGCGAAATTCGGGGTCGACTGCGGAGACTCAGCAACGAGTCGCTGTACCGTGACGACATGAGTCCGGCCGATGATACGTCCTCCGGGCAGCCTATGAGCGATCGTCGCGGTAGTGACGATGCTGGCGTAACTATCACCGAGGTAGAGACACGTCTAGGGCAGCTGGAAACAAGCAGCTCATCAGATTCAAACTATCGGAGCAATAGCTTACAGTCGAACAAGAAGCCTGCCCCAGACACTACCGTACTAGCGCCGGACGATTGGCATTCGCGACGCAAGTCGTATGGGTTTGAGCGGATGAGTCAACAACCGCTCGGTAGTGGATTTGCCATGGCAAAGATGGACTCGTCAACGGACAGTGGGATAGGTCGGTCATCGGACTTGAGTTCCAGCTGGTCGAGTGCGGCAACTGAGAGTAGCCAGGGTGGAAATAATGTACCCATTAATGGTGCAAACTCCTACCATCAGCGAGCAACGATCGTTACCCTGGGCGAAAGGTCACAGCTGAAGGAGAAACAATCCACCAATCCAGCGATGGTGATCAAAATCACCAGCAAACCGCCAGCAAGTGCACTGGATACGTTTGTCCCTTCGACGGAACCGGAAGAGGAACCGAAACGTCATTCGATCGCGGTCGATGAAACGAGCTATGTGCGCGACAGTTTGCGCAGCATGTTTGAGCGCAAATCGTCGGTGAACGTGAACGGGTTCAGTCACACCTTCATCGACGATCTGAGCCGCAACAAGAAGCGGGTGGAGTTCTGCAAGACGGAGGTACACTTCACGGCCGACTCCGGCCGGGTGAACATCGTCGAGACGGACGAAAAGCCACCGCCAACGAACAACTTCCGTCGCAGGCGGCGATCCTCCGGTGGTGCATCTCCCGGCAGTGCCTCGTACATGGTGTCGAATCTCGAAGGAGAATCGGAAACGGTGAACGCTACCGACGAGTCGAAGCTGGCTCCTTCCGCGGAGTCAGCACCGTTGGAGCAGGATTTTGCACCAGTTGTTACAACCACGATCGGCATTGGCCGCGCAGCACCGGAACCAACACCGAGAAAGTACATCCCATCGTCCATTACGGCTAGTACCGGTGGGGTGACAGTGTCGGACGAAAGTGACGGACACTCGACGGATGAGATATCGCTCCGTAGCATTCTGAAAAACAAACCCATCAAGCCGAAACCGTACGTGTTGGGTGAAAATTTGGACAGCAATGAGGCGTTGTGGGGCGTGAAGCTAAGACCAGTTGGAACGACATCGTCAACGGTAGAGCAGAGCACAAGGTTGAGTGTGGAAGTGGGACCCGAATCGAAAAGTGTTTCACCCACCACTACCGGAAGCTATTCAACGAAGATCAATTTGACGCAGCAATCATCAGGACCAGGGGGTGCAAGTTCTTGGAATAGCAGCAATTCTACAGGTAAGATTCGGTGCCTGTAACTGTATCCACGGTTTCGAGTGGCATTTGAAGGTGGCTTACACTTTAACCGATGTACAATTCATCTTAACAATTCGAAGGGAAGGTAATACGTTCCCGTGGGTCTGATTTTGTACAGCTAATTAAATGATTCCTGGCAATACTTTGAGCGTAACGTAACTTTAAACATGCTTTGTACATGTGCGCTTACTTAAACTACATCGATTACGTGTGATGCGTCAAGCTGAACTGAACTTGATTTGTTTTAGCTCTATATTAGCCCTACCTTCCGTTTTCTTCTCTCTTCCCTCTCATGGTACTGATACTCTGTGCGTACTACCTTTCTCCATGCGGAACACTGTACATTACCACACACATACGCATACACATGTTCACGCAACCGACATTGCTCCTTTCTTCCCTTCCTAACCACCACATACGATGCACATCCCATACGTACACCACCATTAATGCACCGCGATCACACCTCTCCACCAATCTCACCCCTCGACCTGGGCATGGCGAGTAGTGGACAAAGTGATCCTTCACAACACCGAGTCTGCTGCATCGAAATCGACCACAAAGATACTGATCGACATGACGGCTACCAGCGATGAAAAAGCATCAGCGACGACATCCACTACCGGGGATGAGCTCAAGTCCACCTCACTGATCATGCGCACTATGCGCGCCGCCACAAAGCTGGACGAAGCGCTGAAAAGCCTGCAGGCTTTACGGAGGGACTCGCTCGGCGACCAAGGAACATCGCCCCTATATCAACGCAGTCTCGATGTGTCCAGTCCGAAAGCGCGCAGACATTCGGCATTTTGTCAGCTGAACGGCGGAGGTGGTATCGCTGTTAGCAACAGTAGCAGCAGTACGATCAGCAGTCACTCGATCGCAAAGTCGAGCAGCGCCAGCAGCATCTACACGGACTATCCGAAGCTGAAGGCGACCAAGTACGCATCCTCGCTCGACGGTGACTCATTGGAGCGGGACTCGTCGGTGTACGGTGTGTCCCGGTACTCTTCCATCATGCCCTCCACGACGACGTCGGCGAAACGCACTCTGACGAACGAATCGAGGCTGTCTGATTTCGAAGCATACATTAGCAAAAATACGGCAGTGCGCCGTTCGAGTACGGCAGATGATGTGGATCGGCTGTGCAGCAAACCGATTGCGGCTCCACGATTGAAGAAACTCGGCTCAACCGTACTCAGCCAGCAGCTGTCACAACTGCGCCGGTTGTACGATGCTGCCGAACTGTACGACAGCGATAGCGACAGTGCGAAGGCGGACGAGGAGGTAAAGCTGTACCTTGGCAATTTGGCCGATACGTCTTCGTCGGCGTCATCTTTTGGGCAGGCCACGGAACTGTCCGGCAGCTGGAGTCGCATAAAGGCGAAGCGAAACATTCAGAAATTCAACTCGAACGTCAGCACCGGTTTGCCCGCGACTAAACGCGTCGAGATCAAGGATGCGTCCTTCACGGTGAACTCGTCTGCAGGTAAGTGAAAGCCCGGGTCCACCCACTATTTACCTCGCCCCTCTACAGCACCTATCAGCACGTGTTGATGCTTCCAAAGATGTCTATACGTTTGGTTGTTGCACTGGAAACATCCCTCACCCTTCCTCCATCAGGCATACGATCGTGTCCTGACCCCATCAGATACTAATCAATCACCAGGACTAGGAGATAAGCGGTGACAGCACAGCTGGTAATTTATTGTCGGTTTGTTCTCTTTAATATGTTGCAGAGTTTGATATTGTAAAACCCTCGGCCCTGGTCAGCCGTCAGCCGACCAAGCCTTCCGCTGTGATGTCGATTGAATTGAAGAGCCCAACGCCTGTAAAAAAACTGCCAACTTCTCATCCCTCTAGTCCTGGTAAGTAGTATTGCCCAGCTGAAATGCTGCAAAACACAATCACTTCATTTGCTGACGTGTTTGGTTCACAGATACAGCTACAACGAAAATAACAGCAACACTAAACGACGAATCGACGGCTGATAGCCAGCAGCAGTCACCCAAGTTCCGGAGATATATACCGACCGCGGTCACCACGCCCGGTGCCGTGCGTAACGAGGAACGAGCCTCGCTCCGGTTGTCATCCGGTGCGCGGCAATTGCGCGAGAATGAACTGTCATTTTTCGGCGTCAACCCGAACAAGCAGCAGTCGTCTGGGACGGCGGCCCCATCCGGCAAACCGCCAACGAACTCGACGACCGCCCCCAGCTCACCCTTTCAACGATCAGCCACGCTAACGTCTTCCTTCATTAGACGCACCGGTACGTCCAGTGCCGGAGGTGACGGGACCGCTGCCAAAGCGTCCATCTGGCAACTGACGAATGATAAACCGGATCTATTGCGTCACAGTCAACTGGAGCCAACTGGAACGAAGGCACAACAAGCTGTACCAGCCCCACGCCCAACAGCAGTCCGGGCTGGAGCTGGTAGTACATCTTCAATGGCGACCAGCAATAGTGTGAGCGTGACTAGCAGCAGTAGCAGTGTGACGACCTCTACACTCTCTTCCGCCGAGGGAAGTAGTCCTCATTACGAGAATTTATCCAACTTTGTAATGAAACCCAAGGCAGCACAGCGTTCGCTGGGTGCGGTTTCACCTGCCGGAAAGGAATCAGCTCCAGAGAGCGAGCGGACGTCCGCCGTGACTCCAGCGTACGATCGAAAAAAGGATTTGGACAGAGACGAACGCATCTTGGAGGAGCTGACACGCGCCGCAGATGAAATAATGAATGTGAGTGGGGAAGTTGTTTGTGCGTGTGTTTTAGTGCCGCTAATTGAAGGCCCATTTTCGTTTACTCCTCAGGTTGTTAACAACATGTCGAACGGAGAGAGCGTGGAGAGCATCTTGAGTGAGCTGAACGATGGTGAAGGACACCGCCGAAGGCTATCGAACGGTGGATGTACCCTCGGAACGATCCGCGAGTGTTCGACCACGAACAAGATCATGAAATCGCGTGGCATCCAAGTGTCGAAGAACATCGACGACAGTCTCAAACGTCACCATCAACGTCAATCGAGACGTAAGTTTAATATATCTTAGGAATTGTTGAAACGTTTTGCTTATGTTACTATTTCTTCCTTACAGTATCATCCGCTTCATCGAATGAGAGCATCAGTCACCGACCAGAGGGAAATTTCACACGCAGCATTTCACTGCGTGGCCCATCGAGCGGGACGGTAACCACTGCAGACAGTCTGTCCAGCCGTTCCGGATCGAGTCGGCGAAGTCGTGCTCCAATGGCGACCGAATCTCGGCGTCTTGTGCGAATGTGCAGCAAGGAGAAACTGCAATCGAACGCTAGCTCGTCGGAAGATCTTCCAAACAGTGGTGTCGTGGAACCGCCACGTAGACCGCGCAGAACCCGCTACCACTCGAAGGATTCGAAGGATCCGCAGCAAAGTTCGGCAAGCAACGGCCATAGCACTAGAACGGAGCAACGTGCTCTGGGATCCTCTTCGCGATCTCATCGCAGCGAGCGTTCGGGTGGATCGATTAGAACCACCAGCTCCAGGCTGGGTATGTTTACGGTGCAGCATAGCGAACGGGATGATCACTAAAACGATCCGTTTCATTGCAGGACATAGTGCCGCCGCGAATGGACACACTCCGGTGGCTGTAAGTGCGGCAAACGTGCATCATCATTCACTCCATTCCGCGTCGTGTCCATCGTCCCGCACCGTGAAGCAGTCGTCCGCCAACGGGCATCATCCGCAGCTGGCCTCCGCCACCACAACGTACGTATTGCAATCGTTCATGCTGGTACCGCCGCCCCGGCGCAAACGACGCCAGCAGCTCCAGCAGCACCCAACGAAGGTGGCCAAGGTTGTGCGACGGCATTCGTCGCGGATATCGCGCCACTCGCGGGAGCAAAAGCTGCACCCGGTGCGCAAGCGACACCGCCGCCGGCTTGAGCAATGCATTTGTTCTTAAGCGCGAAACAAACAAACCCCGTCCATGCGAGTGCGTGCGGTTTGGCTGCTTTTATCCTTATCATCTTGCCCCGTCGTTGCCGCCACCGAATGCTTCTTCTTCTACTTCGTATTGTGCGCATACGTTTCGCCCACCGAATTGCTGCCGTGTGCCTTGCTTATGCGTGACCGCACATACATTACGGCCGTGGCTGAGGCCAAGCTTATTTCATTTGACCTGCTGCATATGCTGTTTGCGTGTGGGAATATATAAATATGTGTGTGTGTGTGTATGGGTGTGCATAACATCGATGGGGGTCACTACTGCTCGATAGGTGAATTTGCAAATTTATCATCTTTTATCTCTCTCTACTTATCCCACCCTTTTTTGGCTTACCCGGTACGGACATTAATATCCTCCAGCAGCTACTGACTGTTAAACTGTACTGTATAGTGATGGGAATAACAACTCACCAAGGGGAATTGAGTATCGAGTAAGAGAGTGAGATGAGTTCACTCCTCTAAAATTGATTCTTTCTTTAAGTTGTTGTTTGGCTTAATAATTGATAATAATTCATCCTTTGAATAACACACTCATGAGTGAGTTGATAGAGTTGATTCGTGAGCA
>KI423357.1:4161-27484 GCA_000473375.1 Anopheles culicifacies
GTTGCGTTATTTGCCAGATTAATTTGTACCTTTTCCTTCGTTCGTTAGGGCCCTCTCGCACTTAGAGGCCCTCTGTAGTGCGTTCTGAAAAAAGGGGAACTCTCGCGTCTGTCCATCCCATTTTGCCGGGTTAATGCCAGGGTAATGCAATTCGAAAGCTTTCACGCTAATGAATCGAAAGAATTCCTCATGGTTTTCTATGGTCACCATATGGTGGTGTATCGTTTGTGGCCCAACCTTTGGGTCGTGGTATTAGTGAATGTTAAAATAAGTGTGGAGTTTATACAACCAAAAGAAATGGTTTAAATTCCAAAGTTAAAATTAAATAAATTGATAACAAAACGGACAAATGGCTCATAATAGACGATCTAAGGTATGTCCCACCAGGTTTCTTACTATGGCTTTACTATGGTTTATTACTATGGATTACAGGGCTATGGCTATGGAGACCGTGCTCCACTTTTGGTCCTAGGATCCTCTCCTAATATTAGCATTTTGTCGGGCCTGCGACTGTCGGGTTTAGTACTCCACGCAGAACCAAAAAGGATGATCCACATCGTGGAATCCAACACCGCTCCTGTAGATGAGCACTCAGGGCGAAATGTTTCTACATAAGTCGAAACATCAACCGTATGAATGCACAATTCACAGCGAACCCACCGAATCAAGGCCGCAGGGATACTTGCGGAGGAATCAAGAAAACGAACTGCCCGTGTTCGTCCGCTTCCCACAAGCTCTGCCAACGAGACAGGAAAAGTTGCTGTGGGGAACGAAGGAACTCAAGAGATGAGAGCACCTTCTAAGACGCCTGTTTGCCTTCTCTTTACGGGGAATTCCGCAATGAAAAGAAACCCAAATTATTATGATTATTTATTGAATTTAATGGGCCTAGAGCGGCCCCACAGGGCGTTGAATTCTCGTCACATAAATAGCAACGGATCAGAGGCGCCAAAACGAGTACGACGTGCCTCTACGTCAAGCAAAGCACGAGCACGGAGAGATCTCGACGGGACATACAGCGACAGTTGCGCGAGTAGAGCACACGAGACGATCCGATAGTCCAGGATCACATGCTTTAGAATGCCAATCACTTGGTTGCCCTCAGTAACCATATGTTCTAGCTGGTCACGGAAGCTCAACTTGTCATCAAGGAGCACTTCAAAGTCGCGGACGCAGCTTTTGCGCTCGAGACTCGAAACGCCTTGTTAAACATGCAGTCTAGCAACTCAACAACTCTTATTACAAAATAGTCTTGGCTCTAAACAACCCTTACCCATCAGGTTTATTTAATAGAATAAATCAGCTGTTCAGTTTTAGAAATTTGATAGTCGATGTAAAATATACTTTCCCGAATCACCTTTTTTTGTAAATAGTTTAAATACACCTTGGACAATAATAATAACTTCCCAAGAGCATAGCTGAAAACCATAAATATAGAAACGCGCTCTTTTAATTTATTATTGTCTCTCTTTTTCTGGTTCTTCAACTAAACCAACTATTATTGTTTTACCTTTCGTTGTGCCAATCGGGCTGTCCCCGTTTATCGAGCGTATAATAACATGCCCAATCCATAGTGAAAAGCGGAAGCACCGGCTTTGCAACAACACAAAAACACAGAACGCTTCCTCAGTAAATATTGACTGACTTTCCCTCTTTTGCGTGTTGTGGCCCCAATTCGTGCACGTTCTGTCGGTCTGTTGCAAACTGACACCAATCGCCCTGGAAGCCGAGTAAAGAACAAAATCCCTATTTTTCATGGGAAAGCCCAATTAAATTGCTTGCTAAACAAACGCGCTTGTTGAGACGATGTGACCATCTCTTATCTCTCTCCGTGGGCCCCTTCTAGAGCCCTTGGACAAGTAGTTTTACACCTTACCGAGGCAGTTGCGGTTGCTTGCGTTAAGAATGGACGACCCGCCGAGCCAACGTGTGAAGGTTATGCCGTGCTCTTATCTTAGCAGGAACCCTCTTTCGTTATCAGTCTCGATATCGATTTACGAAACGGGGTGTTCGGTGGGTTGATTCACGCTTTCGTTGAAGCATACACTTGACCCGTTTTACGGTTTTTTGGGCAAATTCCCAAACCCACCATCAGGGTTTTTTGTTTGATTATTTGATTTAGTGGATTTATGTCTCACGTTCAGGGACATTGTGATCGGTCAGTGTTTAATCAGCCAGGGAATGTACCTTCTTTACAGTGCTGGTAGGGTTTCTCTGGAATAAAAATGGATGAGGAGAGATTTTTATCAATGAAAAGCTTAACTGTCTTAAATCTTCCCGCAAGACACTGCAAAATAATCCACCGAGAGGGGAAAAAAGACGGAGCTCAGAGTGTGTGGGAAACAGACGAATAATCCTGGGAACAATTCCACTTCGAAGCCTTTCCCGTTTTCCCGTTCCTTGCTGTTATTAATACTGTGGGAAGATTGAGAATCAATCGAGGTTTTGTTTGAAACCTGAGAAATGTCTTGTTCGTTTTGTTACATCCGATACGGTTTATGTGACAAGCCGATTTATAATTAAAGTTATAACTAACGAACGTATTTATAAGTGACCAGCACAATACGCTCCACTTTGTCAGCCCCAGAGCCGTCGCCCACTAACCTCCGCGAATGGTGGGATCAATTAAATTAAAGCCTATCTTCCACGAACGTTGTACACGGTACCATTTCTTGGAGGGGTTTCCCAACTACAGCACTCACCCGAACCGGCCAATGGTGACGATGTCATGACCCAATTAATAAATCGTCATCGTTAACGAAGAACTGCCGCGGTTAGTTGAGTCAGCGTAGCTGGCGGCATCGCGTTCGTCGTCGTGTCTAATTTCATTTAAACCTAACCTTCTTACCCCCTTCAGAAGACCGATCAAGACCTCAATTACGATGTGTCCCGTTGTAAGAGGCGCGACTGTACAATGAATGATCGTACAGGGAGACGATCGTTTGCACGCCCATTCAGTAGTCGGCTGTTTCGGAGGAGATTACTCATCCGTTCCTTACCATTTTCAGTTGCTTCCACAGTGATCGAGCCGAGTAGTGTGCGTGTGTACCTGCCCAGAAATTGGATCCGTATGATTTGCGCTTTTGTTTGAGTGTGACGTAACGCGTCTACAGCTAAATGACGTCTGGAAGTGTTTTTATTAGTCAGAAGAATCCTAATTGACCGTGGGTCGCGACGTCTGTCATCCTGCCAGTGAATCGCCAGTGAACAGGTGACTCTAGGAACGAGCGAAAGAAAGAACAAACAAAACAACGTATAAAGAGCGGGCAACCAGAGTGTGAGAGTGTGTGACGGGTGTGACGGGTGTGATTGCGGAGCAAAAGGTAGAAAACGTGCCAACCTTCGGCCAACGTCGATGAGTCCCGATGACGCTGTCTCGGGAGCATCATGTATCGCTCCTGCTGGTGATCGTCGTGATCGCGTGCGTGTCCGTCGGTGTTTGTGACGGGCAGTACTATACGACGCGCGATCCACGATGGTACTCGCGGGAAGGTGACTTCAACTACAAAATTCCAAACCCGGGCGATCCGGACTATCGGTAAGTGTCAGTGTTGTTCGTGTGTTTGGTCAAAGCGTACGGGTCGGTTGTTAGGGATGAGTGATCATTTGTCAGTGGGGTGTTAAACTGCAGTGAAGTCACGTACCACGTCACGTTTGGTGCAATTTAAAAAAAGTGATGTATTCAAGGACCGCTATACTGTTGTGCGTGATCTTATTGAACAGAGTCACGGGGGGTGATAACTATCGTTCCAGATCTAAGCGGTTCGTTTTTATCTATTTTAAACGAGCAGTTCTTCCGTGGATTTGTGAATCACACTATCGCAGAGTGTTTGCATGAGAAATGTGTCTCTCGTTGAATTGGATTGTTAAGCCGAATGGTTCCGAAAACTTGGATGACTAAGAGTGCCATTAGACATTATGCGTATACGAATTCTTGGGGATCTTTGTTTTTTTGTGTTCCGATAAAACAATGTGCCTTCATTGTATATTCTTCTTTGCGCAATGATCATTTAGGTCCACAGGTCCATCCAGTTCCTCTTTAATATACAGATTATAATACCAAATAATGATGATCAATGCATCCAATGCGATGGTCAACACTCAGAGTGCCTTAGACCGTGTAGATATCTAAATTCTTGACCAGATACTCCTTAATTCCAGCGAAGGAATATTCGTTCCATAGCATAGTAACTTACTAAGTGATGAAACTAGGCGAAACTTGTTGTCTGGTCCCTTAATATCTGAAGAGGACCAAGTCTCTTAAAGGGCACCTTATAACCGTCAGACCTACTACATAGACTACGTTGGATCTGACAAGAGAGGCCTATTAGCAGAGGAGAGAATGTGATTTAAGAGGAGGGGATTAGTTACAAACATTCACAATATTTGTGTTCCTGAAATCAAGAATAAGCAGCATTTAGGTTCTATAGGTTTTGATCCCACGTTAGCTAGAGCAGCAAATTCTGGATGGAAGTCCTTCCTTGCTTATATTGAATGGTGACTTAAATAAAATAAGAGCTAGATAGTCAATCGTAAATCAGAACGCAGAACCTAAAGATAAAGCAATAGTATAACCGTTGATCACGCTACGAGTGGAATAAATTATGTCGTCTATAATTTGTTTTAAAATGAGACACTCTTTTAATATCTTTCTCCTTTTTTCCAGAACTTACACGTTTAACAATCGTCGGTACGGCTACTACCAACCGAATGGATACGGCCAACAGTACCCAGGACAGAGTCTTCCCGGGCAGTATCCCTCCAACACCGGTCTAGGCGATGATCGCTTCAAATATGATCCGGTAAGATGAATTCCTCTAACTCCTCTACACGAAGTACCTTAAAACCAACTTGAAGCATAATGAATTCCACATGGTGTACCACACATTCATGCGTAAATCAGTACATCAATCGTTTGTTTCGCTTTCAACAAACGATGATATCAATATGCTTAGGTAATCCAACACCAACAACTCCTACCATACTACCCAACCCCATTACTGACCTAGATCGTACGGGGCCACCGATCAAGACCATGCGGTTGCGGTTGTGCATTGATTAATGTGATGAGCAGAAAACATACATGAAAGAGAAAACATTCACGACCGCACCCCCGTTTGCAAGACGGCGAAGGAAACGGATGCAATTTTCTGCAGCAGTGCAACAAACACACCATACATAATTAACCATCTATGTGCAAAAGATGTAGGGAGTTTCCCTTTCAAACGCATCGTACACCCTTCCATCTGTAGACGTTGGCCTTGTTCTCGCTTTATAAATGAGTCTCGTTGTGAGGCCAAACGAGCCGGCGCATTCTTTGCGAATCTGACTTGCTCGGTTCTAGCGGCTGTCGTTAATTATCGACACGTCGATCTTGTACAAAGTGGTTATGGACGTAAAGTATCTGCTAACGGAGCAATGCGTTGAAAGCGAAATAGATGCCCCATTTTGTTGGGTTCTAGTGGCTTTTCTTCATCATTGTTTTTTTTCCTTGCCTTCCTTTTTAGACCAATCCAACACTCGCCCAGACACCTTTCCCCGGTGTCCTCGGTGGCTGGCGGGAAGATCTTCAAGGTAAGCTGCGCCGAGATTCGATGCAGCTCGAGCGTGACGTGTTCGTGACGACCAACTATGGACAGGTGCAGGGCTTCATCGTCTACCTGTACGATAATCCGGACCCGAAGAACTTGTACCGTCCATGGCACAGCAATGTCGATCGTATCATGGGCAAGTGCTCCACGTTCCTGGGTATTCCGTACGCACTGCCACCGACGTTCGAGGGACGCTTTAAGCCACCGCGACAACATCGCGGTTGGCAGTTGGTACAGGCTGTCGATTATGGTCCTGCATGTCCACAGCCGGTGCAGTACACGGGAGCTACTAAAGGCATCCGGGATATGGACGAGGATTGTCTGTATCTGAACATCTTCTCACCGAATGTAAGTCAAAGCGGTGTCCAATAATTTTGATGATCACTCACTGATCAAGGGATTCCTTCTTACAGACACAAGCAGGCGTGGCTCAGCGTTTCCCAGTGATGATCTACATCCATGGTGGAGAGTTTGTTCGTGGTGCTTCCAACACCTTCCCGGGACATATGTTAGCCGCATTCTACGATGTCGTTGTCGTCACGTTCAACTATCGATTGGGAGCGCTCGGGTTCCTGTCGACGGGCGATGAAAATTCCCCCGGTAACTACGGCATCCTCGATCAGATCATGGCCGTCAGGTGGGTGTATGAAAACATCGAATCGTTCAACGGTGATCGTAACTCGATCACACTGTTCGGTCCCGGTGCTGGTGGTGCCTCCGCCGGTCTGCTAATGGTAGCCCCACAAACGAAAGACATCGTAACGCGCGTGATCGGACAGTCTGGATCTGCGCTGGCCGATTGGGCACTGATCGTGGACAAGTGGCGGGCACAGAATACGAGCCGTGTCTTTGCACAGAACGTTGGATGTTCGATCGAAACGTCGTGGAAGATGGTGAATTGTATGCGCAATGGACGCAGTTCGTACGAGCTGGGAAATGCCGAGTTTCCACCCCATGTTGGTCTGTTCCCGTGGGGACCGGTACTGGAGAACAACTTTACCTTCCCGGGCGACAGTTGGTACGAGGGATGGAATGAGCGAGATTGGCACTTTTTGACGGAAACTCCGGAAAGTTTAATCCGCCGGAGGCACTTCAACCGGGGACTGCATTACATGAGCGGTGTTACACTGCAGGAGGCCGCATTCGTCATTACGGGCAATAAATCGTTGGCACCGTATTTTGAGGTAGACGAACGATTCTTCGACCAGAAGGTGCGTGAACTGGTGCTGCGGTATAACTACACGCTCAATCTGAATGGGACGTATGAGGCGATAAAGTACATGTACACGTACTGGCCAGATCCGAAGAATACTACCTTCATAAGGGAGCAATACATCAATGTGAGTAAACGAACGGGGAGCTTTCAAAAATGTCCATAACCTCTAATTTTGTTTCCTCTGTCTCTCTGCAGCTCCTGTCGGACTTCCTGTATAGAGCACCGACGGATAAGCTAATCAAGCTGCTGGTCGAACAGAATGTGCCCGTGTATAGTTACGTGTTAAACACCACCATCGAGGGTCTTAAGCTGGCGGAATGGTGTAAGGTGCCGCACGACATCGAACACTACCTGCTTGCCGGTGCCCCCTTCATGGATGTCGAGTTCTTCCCACGCCGTGAGCGTTTCGATCGATTAATGTGGACGGACAACGATCGAAATATGAGTCACTTCTTCATGAAGACGTATTCGGACTTTGCGCGATTCGGTAATCCAACACCAACGCAGGTGCTTGGCCTTTACTTCGAGAAAGCACGCAACGGCGAGTTGAAGTATCTGAATCTGAACACAACGTACAACTCGACGATTATGATGAACTTCCGACAGACGGAGAGTGCCTTCTGGATGGAGGTAGGTTAACGAGTTGGTGATCTTATCTGGAACGAAGCTGTATCTTTTGTTTCTATTCTTTATTAGTATCTACCAACGGTGGTCGGCGTACTGATACCGACGTATCCACCAACTACGGAGTTCTGGTGGGAGCCAAAGGAACCGCTGCAGATCGCCTTCTGGAGTTTAGCTGCTGCTTGTCTCATACTCCTGGTACTCGTCGTGATGTGCTGTATGATGTGGCGCAGTGCAAAAAGGTAGTAAAGCGATTCTACCCCCTCCCAGTGATCGCCTGTAAACGCTTACACTTCTACTCCTCCTCCACAGAGAATCTGATCGCCTCTACGACGAAGCCACCTTCGGGATGGACAATCCCGAATCCGAGCGGGACATGGTGATGGAGAACAACATGCTCCAGGCACAACCGCTCCGTGGTACGTCGGGCAACATCTACGAGTACCGGGACTCGCCGTCCAAGTACAGCAAGATGCCACCGGACGGTGGTTCCATCCGGTCGCCCAGCAGTCTCGGCATGACGCAGGTCACCGGGAAGAGCGGTCTAACCGGCAGCCAAAGTTCGCTACGCAGTGCCATTTCGATGAAGGAGTCCACCTCAATCTCACCACCACCGTCGAAGGAGTCCAACTTCGACCGGAACATCAAGTACGCCGGTGGAACGGCGACCGACGTGCAAACGGAATCGATCCAACGCAACGGGAAGTTCCCGAGGTCGGATTCGAAGAATCTGCTGTCAACCGAAGCTCGATCACAGCGTGATCTTGGTGGTGCTACCTCACCAATGAGTGAGACGTCCATTGCGGCCGGTAGTGTGCTGGGACGCTCACAGCAGATAACTCCCGTTCCATCGAGCCGTGGTGGTGGCATGAAGAGTCAAAACGCTAGCCGTACCAACCTGATCGAAGGCATTCCCCAGACAGCGGTTTAGACCATTTAGACGTATTTTATTCTTTTCTTCTTTTTTTTTCATTTTTGCTTCCACTCTAACGCAAACACATAGGTGTTGTGTATGAAAGGGAAGTCTTATCGTACCACTATACCCCATCACATTTGAGTGTCGAGTGCTCTTCGCCGGTGTCCTTCAGGGAATTGCGTTTTTTCAATTCCAACCATCCTGTAAGGTGCAACCAAGAGCATCTCAACAATGTTAAGAATTAGTTTTAAACGTTCGGCAACCGTACTATTCTAGCGCTGTAAGTTCATTAGAACGAAGGTAGGACGAGTTAAGTTTTAAATCTAGCCTAAGCTTAGTGGGATGTTTAGATCTACAATAGATTGTCCCAACAGTCCCAGAGTGTTTTACGTAAGCGTCCGGCACAAAGTGCCTCGTTGCTCGTAGATACGTAGTAGTGACCTCTTTCCCTTCATAGTCGATGTCAACAGAAGCACAAAAAAGACACGTCATATTTTCGTGCCTCATGAATCGATGATGTTCTACCCTGCCTTACCCGTTTCTACTTTAATTTTATAGCTAGCGTTTAGGTTTACGACTTACTTTACCGGCGTTACGTGTGTGTTTCATTTGTACATATATCGATGCATCTCGTGTTATCGTGTGTTCAGTGTATCCGTCCAATTGCGTGTTTAGTTTCATCACCGTGACCGACCGTTTCATTTCATTACGTGTAGTGTTGTGTTTGTCCCGCGTGTTTAAAGCTAAGCTCTAGCTAGTAAGCCTTTTTTTAAGTTTAAGCCTAGTTTGTTATACGCATTGCCTACCGCATAGGCGTTTTTAGTTGCTGCTTTCTGTGCGCTTATTTCTTCATCTTGCTTGATCTTCTTGATCTGTGGCAGATCGTTGCAGGCAGCATTTATCAGTATACTTATATTTTTTTGGGCCAAACTGTGCAAATATTACCGTATTTCGGGTACACCCCGAAGGAAGGAGTGTGTGTGTGAAGGAAACGATAAACCTTTTATCCGTAACCGGCCACACACAGTCTGTGGTTCCCTCTACTTTACGTTCTTAGTAGTAGTTTACTACTTACCACTACGCTTAATATTCAACGCTGTTTTGTTATTTTTTTCTTATAATACCTTTGCTGCATTCCTTATCCACGATAGCTAGCAACGTAAGTGGTTTTAGGTTAAAACGTACGTAAAAAGAGTTCAAAAATGAAAAAAACAACAACCAGCGAATGTTAATGTACAAATAGTATCGGTTCGCTTCATACTTACCATTTAAGTATTACGTGATTGAGCACAATCTTAGCTAGTAGTAGTCCCGACCGCGAGCTTAGTGTATTTGTGTCTACGGTTTGTAAAATCCATTTCGTTCGTAGTACTGGCGTCTAGGTTTCTCGTTGTCATTTTTGGGAACGCTGTGGAAAGAAAGTAGGAAGGAACAAAAAATAATTGAATAAATTTTATCTTAAAACAAGAAACATCGATTGCGTTCATCAATTTTAATTTAAAAAATACATTTAGAAAGAAAATTAATTAAATTTCAAAACACAAGGGAAAGTTGAAACAGAGATACGAAAGAGATGACATATATTTATTCTTTCGGGAAGTATACGGTTATTAAGTTTTAAAAAAAAGTTCATTTAAAGTGCATATTTCCATGTATAAACTTGAAAAATTTATCTCAAGATGGAAGCATGAACCGAATAACCCTGCAATCGCGAAACAAAACACAAACGAACCAAATCAGTTTTACAATACTTCATATAAATCGCTTTATTAATAAATCAGTTCAGCAATAAAAAGTGTAACATTTTTAATTATAAAAATTACAAATATTCCTAACTAATTCTAATTCGCATTTCGAAACTACCGTCATCCGATGCAGATGAAAACCTCTACCTTGATGGGGAAAAGCTTTAAAAAGCTTTCGATACTTTTCACAGCTTGTATTCAATGTTGCTTACGATTTCGAGTTTTCTTTCCCCTTCTCGTTTGTGTCTTTTGTCGAAAAGGAAAAATCCACATTTGGGTAAATGCTGGGAACAAAATGGCATACAAAACACAGTACTTGCGGGACACTACCCGTTCTTTTGGAACTGGAATGGAGAACTGCTCTATCGAATGTCTTACGGCACTTTCCACCTCTCGGATCGTTTGTCATGGTTATAATAACTAATAAAAGCAATATTCCATAAGGCTTTATCTTTTTCCCATCGCTGGGTCAGTCTTGTATATACGCAGAGAGTTTTAAGTTCGTTGGATTCAATAAATGCAATATTTCACTTCCAATGGGCCATATGATCAACCCATGCTTCAGTGAACTGTTTGTTGTTGACTATTATCACATGTTTCTGTTAACATTTCTATTTTCTACTCTACCTCCAAAAGAGATTTACATTTTCGTACTTCTTTCGATAGATTCGCTTCATTATTTTGTCATTGTTGTTTTTTATTCATTTCATTTACGAAATTTATTTCTGTTCTGGTTCTTACATACTTGTTAGGTATTAGCACTTTGACTTTAGTCTATTGTTGGATTGTTTTTGGAGACTATCAACATCTAAGGGTACTATTTCTGTTGAATTTGCTTTCCCAACAGCAGAATAGTCAGTTCTTCATACGGAAAAGCACTCGTCCCGTGTTTCCTTGAGATAGTTCTGACTATTTATATGTACAGTGCAATAAATAGTTCAGGATACAGACACCGCGCGCCCACAAAGGCTATAGAGGTCATTTCTTGGATATTATTGCGATTTCCTTCACATTAACATTCTATATACATGTATAAGCATCTCTCGAAAGCTTATTCTTTTTGAATGCTCATTTCACTAATCAAGCAGCTACATTTCTAAGCTAACATATAATAAGCGTGTGGTAGATGGGTGTCAAGGTTCCTCAGAATGATGAGTAGCATTTCTTCACCATTCGTCCTTGCTTCCTGGCGCCCTTTCCTTTATCTACAGTTCGTTGTAATGTTTACATCACGGTTGCACACCGATGTGACATGATTATCTTCATCCACATAATCTACATAATATAATAAGAACACACAAATATACATATTTTCCCAACTAATTGCACTCCATTAGAAGTTGGTTAGGTTATAAGTCTTATATTCAGCACACTTGAGAGCGTGAGTGTGCGTTATATCCCGGGCGTTCGGCTTCATTCTCCTACAGCCATTACCACTTGATGGCAATGGTTTGATTTGTTGGGTTTTTTTTTTCTTCTATGGCTCTACAACCTCGAGAGGTCTTGGCCTGCCATTTCCGGCTTCCGTGACTTAAATTTACCCGTAGCAGGATAGTCAGTCCTGCGTACGATTTGCTGGCTTTTTCTTCTCTGGCTCTAACAACCTCGAGGTCTTGGCCTGCCATTTCTGGCTTCCGTGACTTGATTGTACCCGTAACAGGATTGTCAGTCCTGCATACGGGGGAACGGCCCGAATGGGATTCGAACCTCGGTCCTGTCCGTTCGAAGACCGGCGCCTCGGTCTCCTCAGCCACCGAACCGCTCCAATTTGCGATTTGCTGGCTAGTAAGTCATAAATATGTACAGTATTTGGATTGCATGTGGTACCTCTTTTATACAGCGATCAGTCTGGAGGTTTAGACTTTATTTAATATTTTTATCACTAACTTATTTACTCGGCGCTATAAATCACGCATGATCCAGTGCCTATTTGTTATGTTGGCCTTCTTTCCAGCTCTGTTTCGTGAGCTGTGTTCTCAAGGTATGATTCGCATGACCACCGAAGTCTTGCGAGATTAATTCGTTGTGGGATAGTGACTTCATACAACTCGTAGCGCCTTCTTCATTATCCTTCCCAACATACTGGCATTTCTTATGAGCATTTTCTTCTTGTTAGCTTTGGACGAAGTACATGTATCGGAGTGATTTCCAATTTCGACTTTAGCGACAGGTGTTTGAAATGGAGTGGACTTTCCTCAGACTGTAGCATGACCGGTTGAGTTTTAGTCGAAGGTGCGATCGCTTGGATGATCGACATCCCTCCGTCCGCTCAGGATTTATGAGCGGAGTCGCTGGTAATGTAAGCATCGTTTTGGTTTTGGACCTCGTCTCTCTTCTACCCGAGGTTTCCCGACATCTGCTTGATCTTCTGGTAAGGATATTCCTCGTATAAGAGCCGAGGTTATAAGAATATAAAAGATTATTTCTGAGGTTGAAGAGTAGTCCATCTAGCCAATCCTCTCAGCCTTCATGGTAGCGTATTCCTCTGGGGAATTTTCCACCCACGATCCACCTTTGATTGTCGTTCTTACAAGTCTGGTAGGCTCGGTCGGGAAATGAAAAGGCACTACAGAAAACTATCTCCGCTATTATGTGCGGGCTTGAAATCTATGAAGAGATGGAAGGAGTAGAGCTGCTGCTGCTGCTCCACCATCTTCTCCCTGCTCTGTGGTTGTCATTTGTTGTAGATTCTAAATAACAACACCTCTCGATCTATCAATTATTTAGTGATCTTCGCGCGATTTGGCTTTTTCACTCTGCTTTAATTTTGCTATAATGCTATAATTTGCTTGATTTGAGTTTTTTTTCTTTGTAAATAGTTTTATGCTAAATGGGTTTTCTTATTTTCCGAAGCAACAGAAACATTTTAGTAAAAATTGCTTGCGCTAGCTAGTTCATGAAACCTTAGGAAACGAGACAACGTTCTGTTGAGTTGAGATTTGTACTATATGAAATCGCCTTACGGTTTTCCGCCTCACATCATATACTAGACGTTAGACGGCAAAACGGGCATGGTTTTGGGGGGATGGGCGTGGCTTGTGGTGACGAATAATATAATAATATTGTTATCACATTTGTGTAATGTAGCACTGTTTTTTTCTTCTTCATTTCTCCACATATTTTTAAAAACAAAACAAATCCGTTTCTATACTAGCAGCGATCGATGCTCTCTGCCTTTCAGAAGTGCATGGAATGGTATGAAACAACGCTTTAATGGAAACGAAGAAAAACATTATGAATATTGAAAATAACGCAAGGTGAAGGAAGGATTAGTTTGTTAAATAAGCAAACGAGACTATTAATTTGTGAGTTGGAAAAGCATTCGACTGCTAGTGAATTACTGGGAATGGGACGCAAATGGGAAGGATAGCAGTAAATTGTTAGAAGCAATTTAGAATTTGTTAAATATTAGTGGGAATTATAATGGAGAAATTAGACCTTTTTTAGGGAAAAGAAGAAGGATTTATCAATATTCATACGAATGTTTTTCTTCCTTATTAAGGTTTTTTTATGCGCCTGAAGGAATTATCCAACCGCGTTTAATGCATCATACAGTGTGACTAGCTGCATGGGTTTCAGTCGAAAGAGAAACGGATTTGTTTCATTCTACACTGTCCTTCATATTTCAGTTCTTAAACGGGAGCTCATCGGGTATGTTGGATAAGACTAAAGAATAATTTAAAATATTTACGTGCAGCACACTGTTTGCAGTGGTGTGTGGTTAGGAACAGCTAGAGAAAGTACAAATTTATTTGCATTCATTCATTCTCTAACTGTTACTCCACGTACTGCCAGCTGCATTTGACCTTACAACGTTCGTGATGGCTTCGGGAGCAACAACCTGTACCGCTGTAATAACGCTACCGATCGCTTCCAACGATTTGCGATTCGAGGCTGGCGGTGTTAGGATGCCATCCTCCGACTCGATGCTGATCGGTGCCGGTGATGCTTCCAGCAATCCCATACGTGCAGCAGTTGATTCCATCTCTTCGATCTTAATGCTTACCAAATCCTGTGGGAGAGCAGTTAAAACAGACGAAATGAAGGTGTAAGATGTACTGGGGCGCTCTTAAAGCTGATGATTAACACTTACCAGCATATCTAGCGTTGTTGTGTGCGTTTGGATGATGTGGGAACTGTCGGACACAAGGTCCGGGCAGACGTGCTTCAAACCGTGACAGTACTTGATCGGTTCGTTCGATTCAAGGAATGTAAGCGGACAGGCGGCATTCTCGTCGCAGATCACCTGAAAGAATGGTTCCATCCATTTGGCGCACGGTGCAATCTCTTCCCAGCAAAATCCCGACACAAGCGTAGCCGTTTTGCTGCAAAAGAATAGAAATCGGTTGTTCGTATTTTAATAGAATGTTTTATAGTTTCCATTAAAAAAACTACAATTTTTTAACTTACTCTTTTCAATCCAAAAAGCGATAAGCAAAGGAAGGCAAAGTGTACTACAAATTAGTGATACTAAGCTATACTAATATTATCATACACACTTACCGATCAAACGTGTGGCTGATGGCAGCGGCTGCAATCACAGAATATTTGAAATTTGCCAACCCAACGTCCAGCGAGCAAAGGTCTATTAGCTGCGCCGTATGGGCGAACTCCATGCCGGAGAATTGGGGATACACGAACGCATCATCAGTCTTGGTAGTAGTAGTAGTAGTAGTGGTTGGTGGCTGCTGCTGCTGTACCACCTTCATTTTCTTAATATTACTGCTGTCCTCATTTTCGTCGGTAATTTTCCGCTTCCGCGATGAGGATTTGCCGACCGCACACTCATTATTCCGTACCGGCAAAGAGTGTGACTTTCGGCTGGTGACATTTATTTGCATGTATAGTCCTAACCATCCCATCACCGTCACGGGATTGATTCTCCATTCCAGGGCCGCCAGTAATAGTAGTTCCTCGCACAGAATGTCCTTTTCCGTACAGGCACCATCGGTAACGTACGCAAACTCTCCTATTTTTGGTGGATAGATCTCTTCGACCTGTAACGAAGTATCGGATTGCCGCAAGAGATTAGATTTTCGATTCCGACGACATCCAATGAAGGGGTTTTCGCTCAGGGGCGAGGGCCAAAAGCTTACCTTTGCCGCTATGAACAGTGCCGTGATGCCAAGCAGCTGTAGATGCGACTTCTTCATATCCTTCTGGCGGCTCAGATACCGATCGATATAGTCCACCGCTAGGTAGTACGTTTCCCGATGCAGTTTATAAACCTCGCACACCTCATTCAACCAGTCGAGCAGGATCGCACGCATTCGGGGTTGTAGACCTGCGCAGAATAGAAACCCCAAAAGAACAAAAAACATAAATGATTTATGGCGGACAGTATGTGTGTGCGGGATGATCGAGTTCTGCCTCCTTTACGGTGGCTTTTCCCAACCACTTTGCTTGATTTCACAACCGAGTTCACATGGATTTCAGAAGGATCACTTTCAAAAGGATAAACACGGGACAGGTAGCTGAGGGTGTAAAGCCCGCGGACAATGGTAAGTGAACTTTTCCCACACAAAAACCTGTGCGCATTCGCACAAAAACCTTACCTGGATGCTCATCAAACATGTTCGGTTTCCGGGATAGCCACGCCAAATCGTCCTTTCGACACATCAGGTTCCACATCTCTATGCTATCAGACCACGATATGTTTGGCAGCGGACAGGAGCGTTGTTTGTGCGAAGGTGTCAGATAGCATATCGCATCGGTAGCACTCTGGCTCTTGGCTTTGGCGGTTAAAAACATACGGTTCGTCAACGAAACGGATTCGAAATCGGCTAAGCCGTCCTCGTTCAGCATTGCATCCCGCTCGTACGGGCTCATCACGGTCGAGCTGATGGTGGGAGGACTATCGAGCGGATAGTAATCGATTTCGTTCACTGGAAATTCCGATGAACCCGGTGTGTCGGAGGTGTAATCGGCATTGCTGATGCTATCCGCGGGGGAGACACTTGTCGAGCTGGCTATACTCGGCATGGATAGACCGGCGGGCACAGGAGCGGTTGCCGTGGAGGACGTTGATGCAGTTGTGGCTGCCGGAGGTAGGTGATGGGTAGATGTGCTGGATGTCGAAGCAACGACACTGTTTGGTGATGTTCGGGGTTGACTATTCCGACGCTGCTTTGCTGCTCGTTGGACTTTTTCCGAGTCCTGGAAGAGATATTTAAAAATGTACATTTTATCATTAACAAAAGTATCTCAGGTTAGACAAAAAAAAAACAGGGAAAGAAAGTCACAAACAACCAATAACTCATATAATCTCTCTGTATTTCAATACTCATTGAAGAGAGAGGGAAAAGGGACAAAATCTTTTTCATCTTAGCCCAGTACCAAACACTGGGCAATGTATCCTTATTAACGGCATTTTTATAATCTTCTTCCTTTCTTTTTTGCCTTTTCTTTCTTATTCTTCGAGGCGCCCCTTTTATATCCTTTTGCGATACCGAACAAGGAATTCCACAAACACACGCACACCCAAATAAATACATGCTTCATTTACAATTTAAAAGGATTTTAATACGGCAGATGTCGATTTGGCCGTTGAACGTTGATGCGAATTAAACGAAGGTACTCTGCCTGAGGTGTGTGTCCTTGTTTGTTCTTGTTTTATCTATTTAAAATACTCCTGATCACATATCCTTTCCGAAGATGAATAAATGACTTGAGCTATTTCTTGCAATGCATCGTTTTTTTTTCTTTTCTTCCAACATTTCATTAGCATACAGGGGCGCTATATACACGAGGGCTTGTGTACTGAAACGCACCAGCAGTTATCAGCTGTTGCGGCATGCAGCCGCGCAAGGACATCGGCAGACTATACTAGTAGGGGACACCACATATTCCGATACACATCTCTCGCTACCCTTCAGCGCGCAACAGCACAAGGAGCGTTTGTCCGTTACAGGGTCCGATGCATAGAAGCGCAATGTTGGCGCGAAACATATGCGCCACACTCTAGGGTTTTTGAGCGGGAAATAGGTTAGGCTTCACCAGCGGTGGCACTCGAAGCAGCACAGCATACCCATACACACACAAGCAAGGCTCGTTTCGATCCCTTCTTCGTCTGCTTACTATTTCTGGTTTCTCTCCCGTTTTTGGTTGCCGCTTTCGTTCCTTCCTTCGTTCGTCCGTCCAACCCCTGAGGGAGGGTAAAAAAAGGCTGCTAATGTTTCCGGTGCAGTCAACATTTCGCTTCGTTTCATCTTTGGATTGCGTGTGGACGAGCGCGAACGTATGTGGTCCCCGGTACAGTTTCTTCTGCTGTCCTTTTATGCATTTTATTTGTCCTTCCATTGCACTGTTGCATTCTCGCTGAAATAGTCCTCGTGACGTGAAACTCTAGCCCAAAGAAAAGGGACCGTCACAAGTTAATTCATCTGGATACGCTTTTTTTCGCTTAAGGGACTGCCGTGCGCTATTTCTTGCATTCGGGACATTTAAAGTTCTTGAGCTGTCGTCGTTAGAGGATGTTATCGTAGTATCAAATCAATGTCCCAACCCAATAAACTGTTTGATAAATAAGTCCAACAAAGATAACCAGAAGCCATAGATGTGGATAGAAGTTTTGGCGCAATCAGTACGCTGTAGCCGGCGAGAAGCACAGTTTTGGCGCCCATTTCTTTCTTTTCCCTCTATTTCTGGAGATCATGTATCTTCCCAATAGCTTTACCAATACTGGTGCCACAAGCACAATAAATCGCAGATCTTAAACAATCTCCAAAATAAAAAGGAAAGCTACATCATAGCGTTGCCCATTACCTCTGGGACACGCACCAGAGTCTAGAATCTGAAGATACATGCAAAAGCAAAGAAACCAATTTTACGATCATTAAACGCCAAATCACTTCCTTCCCACAGCTGGGAACAGCACACCTTTTTGCCAAAAGTGGAATTTCTAGCGTTCTCTATTTCATTTTGCTTATCACATTCGTCTATCTTCCCCTCTCTGGTTCTGTAGAGGGCTTTGCCTTCTGTGTGCTCGCACGTACCACCATTAATTTGGACATTCGAAAGGAGCACAAACGATCGCACACAAGAATATGAAGAAATGCGAGTTCGAGCGCGATAGTGCCTCGCGTGCTTCTTCTTGTCACGCGCGCATCCCCGCCCCGCCGCTTGGGAACGAATTCTTTCACTTCCTCCCGCAGAGCAACGGTACGAACGTACCCATCTCACACGAAGCAGAACAGTGGAGCTCCGGGGTTCTTTAAAACAGGATTTTATTGGGTTTCTTCTTTTTAACACCTCAAACGCGGGAAGCATACGATCGAGCGAACTCGAGCGCGCGCGCGCGCCAGACGTACACGCGCGTCATAAATGTTGGGAAGAAGAAAATAAAAACACACACGAACCCGGGTCAAAGGAGAATTAAAAACCCCAGGAAGAATGACTTCTGGAACGAACGAAACAAAAAAAAAAAAATGCGCTGACGACCCTTTTACATAATAAGCTAATGGAAGTGCAGTAAAAACGTGGGGATGTCGTCAGGGCCTCCTCCTGGTACCAGGTGACTTTGGAACCTAAACATTAGCGAAGGTTCGATTCCATGTGTGTATACATTTCCTGGGGGTATTTTACGTACTGTTCGCTGGAACGTGACATTGAGTGCTTGGTGAACTCCACCGATGACCACAACATACCGTCACAACAAAGCAACAATTCCGGAAGTAATTGTCTTCAACTAGAGGTAGTGAGAGACAGTGGACACAGGATCTACGCGCTACCGACTGGAAAGTGTATCATTTAAATTACCTGCACAGGGTGTAGAAGAGGATCTTGTCCTGGTGCTCGAGTCCTAAAACGTGGAGCGATCACCGAACCATGAATCGAGGGAGACAAAAAGAGGAACTAACTTGTCTAGAATATGATCATACGCACATTATAGCAAACCATTCCCTCAAAGTGTCATTGACACCTAGGCGCGCGATCGTCCATTACGATCGAGAATATTATTCTTGCAGCAACATGACATGAACATATTTTTGCCAGCAGAGCCTTTAGAACAGTAGATTTGCTCTAAAGATGTTCAAAAGCTAGACGGAAAAACGTGTATATCTCTCTGCACAAAATAGAACCAGCCCAAATAAAACCTTTTCCATCGCCATTCGGCCAATCTGTCAGTGCCAATACGTTGGCGCCAAAACACAGAAAAAAACCATTATGCGCAAAACGTACGCACGTACGAGAGCACGAACGTTCCCCGGTATTTTTCGCCAAATACAATCTAAAGCAACCGTCCATACGCTCTCGCGCGCTCTTTACGCTCAAGCTTCTGCTGACAGCTGATTTTCCCGCGCTATCAAAACATTTGCCCACACGCATACACCGCCACGCAACAGTTGACCGATCGTAATACTGCTGCTATTGCTGAATGTGCGTTGGATCGGTGTGGTTTTGTCAGCTTGTCAGCCCATGCAATGCAATCGTGCGTTATCTTCTTTTCCCGTTTTTTTTTTATAACACACAGGCGCAACGTCACCCATATGCCACACGGCTCTCATCTGACTTTAGTGCGAGTCTTCTGTCTTCGAGGCAGAATGTCGTCCCAAGAACGAAATATGGAATGGAAGGGAAAAAGAAGGGAGGATAAACAAACCCCGCACACAAAAGATGATAATCACGACCATAGGTTGGTTGACTCGTGAAATATACCTATTCCCCCCTCAGCATCTCAGTTGAGCTGATTCTTTCGTGTTACACAGCTGAGGCTCTCTGGTACTGCTTGTGGACTCGGTGGTAGCCTCAACTATGCGGTTCGTAGGATGGAAAAGCAAGCAAAAAAGCGAGGAAGAAAAGCTCGTCGATGGGAATGACAAACATGGACAAAAGACAAATGATTCAGAACAGGATCGTAGGTTGGAAAGATCCGAAAGCATTATGCTAGACATTCTCAGACGTTTCTCCCGGGCGAATGGGAAGAGCGATCATGTGCAAACATTGGTCCGAAATTCCAACTACAAAGCTTCTCCTAGTGACGGGCAGAGGAAAAACTAGTTTCTCCGGACGTACCCAACAGGGCAAGTTTGTATTGTAGCATCCGCAGCAAGGTCTACAACATGCCTCAATCGGTAAAATTGCTCAGTGCAAACAGTGTCCAGATTGAAGGACGTGCGGAGAGTCTTCAACAACAACAGCAGCGGGTAGGATAGAAGTCCGGACCTCGCATGGACCTCGACCAACTTCGTAAACGATCGTTATGTTTTAAACTGTTCCAGTAAAGTTTTTACACAAAAGAAAGTTTAATAAATGACAAGTAATGTACAATGCTGGTGGCTTTCCTTTCCAGACCTTAATTTAGGTTAATTTAGCCGAATGTGCCCGAGATTAAGTGGTGTATAATTGTTTTAACTTTGAGCCCTTTTTTTCGAAACAAATTAAACCACAAAGTGCGGGTACAACATAACGTAGAATTGAACATTGTAACGATTGTCCCCTTTCTGGTTTTGGAAGTCATCCATCATGTGGAACTATCCTTCAGAAAACATTTTTGACATCAATTGGGACCCTCGCAAGTACTCCAACTGTAGAAATGGAGTAATGCACCTGGTAGTGAAGGGCAAATATTAGCTCCTTCAAGTTATTTAGCATTATCCACACTCCCTCGCAATACGTTTTATGGCACTCGTCACCTCGAATGACAGGTGAGAAATTCCCCAACTGCATATTATTCCCTTCCTGCTGTGTAACAAATCACAAAATCGGCACATGAAGGTGTGGAAAATTTTTGTTGCTGATAAGCAATCAATAAGTAGGTCCACATTGATACACTTATCAGTTCGGAGTCTAAAGGCTGCTTCCCTACACACGTAATAAAAGCACGAAGTAAAGTAAGAACAAATACAACAAGCCAGTCACCCGTCAATTGCATAATGCAAACTGATTATAAAACCTTTCCAATTTGGAGAAAAGAAATTTCACAATTCCATTCCAACCGCCAGCCGAACTCTTAATAGGTGCTTCAAATTAATAAATTATATGCTCTTAAACATTCTAATGCTAGAGCCCCAGACGAAACAATGGAAGAACACAATCATCTCGTTCGATTTAGACGAATGATCTTACCTTTCCCTTTTATGACCTCTTTGATCGATTCTAGGAAAATTGCCGAGATAAACATCAATCATGAGTTTTCTATTCTGAATTCTTCGGTTCAGTACATAAAAATGGTCCTCTTCGTGTGTGTGAACCTCGCACTTATGTACGATCCTGATCCTTCTTATCCTTCTCCGTACCGTTTAGCGGCAAACATTTCGCCGTTTCCCTACCAACACACACACACACGTTAAGGGCGAAAAAGGGACTCGCGTCACAAGGCAGCAGCAAGGGGTCCATTTTGCTGCTCAGGACTTTTAAAAACCAATTCACACGATCGTCCTTGTGCCGTTTGCTCGTTCGGTCCTGTCAAAATCATTCCCAAAATTTACAAGGTTCGTGGAGAGGCAAGAGAGGGGAAAAAGAAGTTTGGGATAACATCTTGGGTCAATAATATTCGGGTCGGAAACGGTTTTGCGGAAGGCAAATGTATTAAATAACCGAAGAGAACCTTTCCCAAAAAAACATGCATTCCCATTCTCAAGAATGGATATTCGATTCCTTCTCTTTCCAGCTGATGCCTTTCGGTTCGCAAGCCGAAATAACGCGTCCTGTAAAGTGGAAAGTATGATGTATGGAAGTAGGGACATTTAAACTTTCCGTCCGTTACAAACAGTTACAAAATTGCGCATTCGTTGGAAGGAAGAAGAGTAATAGGAAGAACAAACTGGGTTCTCGTCTCGAATTTCCGCGGTCTAACTTAATACGTACATCTTGCTGATGGTGTTCCGATGTGTTCTTGCGTTTACGGCTTCTACGTTGTGGTACAACCTGGGATACTGCTTTGTCTGATTGTTGGTAGCTAAAAGAAAAAATAAAAACACGAAACATTAATTAATTTTATGTATAATTGTTCTATGTTAGTTAATGTTATTTTATAAAACTGTCCCAAATTTAGGAGCGCTAAGAGAGTATTGCTGGGACGTTTCTTAGCCACATAATTTAATGTTTCTTTAAGGATTTTTAATGAGAGTTTATCCAAAAACGCAACACCACAATGAAGGACATTAAGGAAAGGCGAATTGCCAATTAAAAATAATTCTTCAATGTTTAGAATTGTGTTATAAAAACAGAATAACAAAAAGGTGACTCTTGTACAGAGAAATGCGGATCAAAAATGCAGGAAGTTCATTATAATTTACTTTTAGTAAAATTATTCATTTTCAATAAATCTCTTGAGTAACATTCTGTTTGCCCAGCAAAGTTCTATTATATTGTATGCCTTATTTCTTGTTTGAAAACTATTCTTGCCTTTCATTATAACACAAAATTGTATTAAATTAAATATAAAATTTTTAAAATACAAAAATGCATTCCTGACCGGTTTGCATTTGACATTCACCACATGGTTCTCAAAATTATCCTCCATTTTATTTTTGAAACATACCATGCGCCTCCACCGGATGAGATCACTCCGGTCTATATATGGATGGGTGGCTTTAAAAAAAAATGCCAACGAGATGCTGGAATTGACAGTCTTCTTCGACGATCCTTACACACTCCAAAAAGCAAAACAACAAATTTTGTATAATTAAAATTTCATAAAACACGATCGCTCTCGAATGTCATATAAAAATCATTGATCGCATCGATGGTTTGTGGTTTATTGCATGGTTTTAACAATTGGAGAAAACAATTGGACCCATGCCGCGCTCGTTCACACATTTGACACATTCGCTTTGACAAGCGCAACCGTAAGCGCGCGCTTTACGCCCCTATCTGTGGGAAATCGCGCCACAAACGAACAACAACACCACCGGATGATGATGGAGGTCTTCTTGCCACACACAAATCGGAAATGCCATAAGCGCTGCTCTGCCCGGCACACACACACAACACGGTTTGACGTGTAAAAGTGGCAAAGAAACAATGAAGAACATGCAGCCGCTGTGCGCGACGGCTATTCCGCGCAAAAAGTTCTTCGCGCGCGCCTTTCTTCCGTCGAATTGGCGCGCGGGGGAACACAAAACCATAGATTTGCCAGCGGCAGCAGTTAACCGGGGCGGCGGCTAATATTGCCGATGAACCGTTTTAACCCGCCAGAAAGTTTTGGGCGTTGATCTTGAGCGCGCGCTCACACACATCGCAACGGAAAGCACAAGAGCAAATTGCGCCAACGTAGACGGACGCTATC
>AXCM01003177.1:0-29129 GCA_000473375.1 Anopheles culicifacies
TGTGGTTAACAAAATTAATATTTTTAACTACTCTTTTTCTTATTGTCTTATTTCTTTACTTCTTTTTACTTTAAATAAACTCGAAATGTACAGGATGATTAAGCAGACCAAAGCAAAAAAAAGTCATCGTCCCACAAATTCCGAAATGGTTCCGATTAGCAATGGGACAGAATTAGGTACGCTCTAATCACAAACCAACAAATCAAAACATGATTAATCTCAACCATGGTCCATAGCCGTAACAATGCGCTGTTACAATTCAATTCCCATTCCTGTGTGACTTTGAATGACTGCTACAGCACACAACCAACCAACCAAAAAGAAAAAAAAAAACAACCAACACGATAAGGACATTGGCAAATAAGCAAATAATCGGAGTCCGCTTCAACATGGCCCGACACATTGGGCTTCCCAAGACAATTTAATGTGACAAAACAGATTACACCCCAATGGGGCCCCATCTCTTCCGTTTCTTGACCGTCGGTATGTGCCTGAGTTTTGCGTAGGATACTCACAAGATGCTCACAAACAGCAACAAGACATACACATCCCGCAAATGTCTTTATTCCTTAACATCTCGTTTGCTTTCGGTCTAAGGTGATATTTTCTTAATGGAATCAGTTTTTTTTTCAGTTGTGTTGTTGCGCTCGTCCACCCATCTCGGCACAGCTGAAGGTGGATGGAAAAACTATTTAAGACGCACCATTTTCCAGCAAGATCGTCAGTACAGTGGCAAAGATGCACCAAGTTGGCAGTTGCGTGGAAAATCAGCTTCAACGCTAGGGTTTTACCACTTTCTAGGTGAGCAAGAAGGTGCTTGCAGTGTGTGCAAATATTGGACACGGATAAATATTGGTGAAAAGTGCCGTGTAAGGAAACAATCCAAAATTCAGAAATCCGGATCAGGTCTCGTAGCGTAACACCTAAAATCCGGAACGATCCATTTTTGGGAAGAAAAAAAGAAAAGTGTCACCGGCGCAATATGGCACAGAAACGGCCCCGGATCTCTGTGGGTGTGATGGCAGTTTGTTGCGGCGTACTGTCCCTCTCCGTAGTGGCGCGTGAATCTGCCTCCCACAGTGAAGCTGGGGCGAGTTCGCGAAAGTATGTCGCGGTGCATCATCATCCGGTGCAGCATCCGGGAACATTTTCGTCTCCGGTCGATGCACCGGATACGCTTGGTATGGCCGGCATGACGACACCACTCACGCCCGATCCGAAATCGATCGATAGTGAGCGGGTTCGGAAAACGAGGTAAGGTACCGCTTAATGGCGATCGTCTTGCTAAGTTCGAATTGACGAACATCCTAACATTTGTAAGTAATTGTAATCTTAATAACATGCAGAGAAACATATACACGACCCGCTGCAACCAGTGACGAATCCATCAGCACCAGTCCTAAGGCCAGCCAAATAAGACGACGCCGCATGGAACCGAAAATCCGTAACCTTCCCTCGCCACTTGTATTTATGCCTGCCCGTGGTCGTCGCTTTGGTAGCTTCGAAATTCCGACCGAAAAGCGACAGATCACCATTGAGCAGATGCTCGAGAAGGGTGACTACTTCGTGCCGAACCGTGGCAAAAAGGCACCCACGACGGGGGAACTGATCAAGAAGGGCAAGTTTGACGTACTGCTGGGTAGCTCACCGGAAGAGTACTTCTTCCCAAACCGTGGCAAAAAGCAGTACTGGTTGACGTACGATTCCACCAACCATCCCACTACGCCCTACGATGGCAAACTGACCAGTTTCCCTCTACCAAGCGCGCAGCAACTTCAACAACCCCTAGCGAGTCGATTGCGACGAAATTTACTGGAAAATCTGGCCAACGAACACAAGGATACGTTCTTTTCTTCGCGCGGTAAAAGACTCCTACCGTTGGCGGAGGAATTGATGCTCCTGCCTGGCAATGCACTGACCGAAGAGCAGCAGCAGGGCGAAACTCCACCGGAAGGCTTATCGGGTGAGATGATGGCGGAGTTTTCCGGCCAACCGAACAATCTCGACGCATTGCTCTGGAACCAGGATGTGCTGCTATCGCTCGATCAACCCGTCAGCTAAGAACAGCCGATAACCCACTAATGACATCAGCACCAGCGGAATTCTTGAACTCTTCCCGAGCTGCCGCCAGCCGGTGGAACCAGTGGATTCATGTCACACATGTCTATGAGCGTATGTTTTATGTGTTTTCCATGAATTTCTCAATACGATATTCAACACAGAGTGTAGTATTTTCATTTCTATCACGTAACTGTGAGTGATACAGCTGCTCACTTCATACACACACACAAACACTAGTAGATGTAGATCATATAGCAACAAATGCAAAGTATTCAAAACACAACAAAAATACAAAAAAAAAAACAAACAACTTTAAGAAGAACTTGTGAAAAGAAGAGAAATGAATAAAATTGTGCAATATGTGAAATAAAAAAAAAAAGAAATAAATTGAATTGAGAACTGATGATATTGGGAGGAGAAAACAGAAAAGCACTATAAATCACGCACGTTATGCGTTACATTGAGCGTAAAAGTAATGTTTCCTTTCTGGAAATAAATGCACATGACACTAAAAGCATTATTCGCTATCGTTTACACATTTACGACCTGTGACGGCTGTAATTTAAATCTTGTTTTGTATGTCATGTGGCCGAAACGCACACTCGGACATCTGGAAGTTGGTACTTCAATGCTTTAAACAGTATTGAAGTATTAAAGCTAGAGTATTAAACATTTTAGTGGAAAAATCATCAAGATATGAGCTTCTTTAGGTTATTGTTAAAATCTAAACACAAAAAAATATGACAGTTGGGCATAGAATTTAGATATAAGGCTTTAAATTCGCGCCCGGTTGGGGCGGCCCGATAGGAGATTGTATCGTCGCCGGGCTCTCACACCACGGACCGGGGTTCAAATCACATTCGGACCGTCCCCCGTAGTGAGGATTGACTATCCTACTACATGGTATAAATAAGTCTCGTAAGCCAGAAATGACTGAGGCGCTGGTCTTCGAACGGACAGGACCGAGGTTCGAATCCCAGTCGGGCCGTTCCCCCGTACGCAGGACTGACCATCCTGTTGCGGTTACATTCAAGTCATGGAAGCCAGAAATAACAGGCCAAGACCTCTCGAGGTTGTAGAGCCAGAGAAGAAGAAGCCAGAAATGGCAGGCATGGCCGAATAGGTCGTTACGCCAAAGAAGAAGAAGCTTTAAGTTCGATTTAGGTAGATGAGTCGCTATCTGATCTATCTGAACATCAAAACGGCTTAAAGATCTTTTGTGAGGTTAAGTTTCAATAGAAGGAGCCGCTCCTCTTTGGTCGAGGTTCGAATCCCATTCGGGCCGTCCCCCCGTACGCAGGACTGACTATCCTGTCGCTGCGGGTACATTCAAGTCACGGAAGCCACAAATGGCAGGCCAAGACCATTCGAGGTTGTTAGAGCCAGTAGCGGATCAAGCTCTTTGGAGACCCCTGGCGGAATGGTAGTTGAGAGGTCCCCAACATTATGACTCCTTGGTCCTTGATCAACATGTGAGGGTGTCCCCGCTGAACAACGAGGCCCCCGGAGGCCGCCAACTCCGCCCTTAGCTTAATCTACCACTGGTTAGAATAGAAGAAGTTTCAATAGAATTCCTAGGCTGTCCTCTTTCTTGATGACTCAAGAATATTTACAAACAAGATTATCCCCCACCCCTACACAATGGAGATGACCCATCGATCCATTATGGTGCAGTTATTGTAATGATTCGCACTATGTTTTTTTCCTTCCAACTTCAATTTACACTACGATGCATGAATCATTCAAGAACTCACCGCATTTCTTACTGTCCTACACGGCACAGTGTTTGCGACACTGTGTCAACACTTCATCGATAACGGAATGGTTGCGTACGAGCGATTAAAAAGCGATTATTGCGATTCTCGCGCGCTTGGAGTAACAATATTGCAATTCCACCGTACTCGTCCAATGTCGCGGCGCGTCCACATTCCCTCAGACGCTTCACAAGTGTGGTGGTGTGGCGCTCTTTTGAGATAAAGCGTCTTTTGCCGCACGAGAAGCGCAAGTATAAGCCACAGATGGGACTGATTAAAAGTAAATGCAGATATTGCCATATGTGTTTTGGCCAACAACAAAAAAAAATGGGGGAACGGAACCAATTATCAGCAGCCGGCAGTTAAACAGCGACTAACTAAACAGAGCTCCGACAAACACGGGCTGAGCTAAAGCAACAAAAATTCGCAAATGTTTTAGCAGGCAGAAGTTAACGAATTCCTTTTTCGTGTGAAATCAAACTTTTAATGTCGCAATTGACACGTTTATGCTCTACCGAACATTATTTTTCGATGCTTCGAAGTTAGTGGTAGTTTTCCAAACCGTCGTTCCAATATCTTACAAGCACAGACGAGTAATTCATCAAAATAAACATCACCCAGGGGGCAGGAATGGCATCCCCAGGAACGATCGTTGCGGTGCTCTTCACGCGGCAGAACCAAACGCTTATCTCGCTTCTTGATGTGATGCAAAATATTTATGGAACGAATTGAACGCTGCTTGAGCTTCAAATGGTCGTAATTTATTCCTTTCGTAGACATTAAATACACACAGATTATTTTAAACTGCCGGCTGGATTCCGCCAAGCCAGTCTTACGTCATTTGTAGCGATCGCTGTATTAAATTAGAAGCGCAATTTACAGACGGAAACGTCTGGTAGACATTAGCGAGATTTCATCTGTTTCCGTGAGGGACAGTTTGGTGTGTTGGTAATACGATGCTGTGATTTGGATCCTTCGTTTCGTTCGTAAGTTCCTATCACCCAATGCTCTCAAGAAGTGTGTCATTAAACAGCCTTGATAATTGCACAGAAAAGATGCGTATGAATTGGACAACTAAAGTGAGAGCTTCAAGGATTTCTAGAAACATTCCCGGATCCCATAGTTTGAATTACAAAGTGATCTCAATGTCTGGAAATGTTGGGTAGAGTGTAGAGGAGTTACAAATTCTACACATCTAACATAAAGCAACTAGGCGAGGTACTGCTTCTGGTCAAACTTACTTGCACTTTCTCCAGTATCCTTTCGAGTTCGGCATAAGGATCTTCCAATTCCACCACCGTCGAACTGACGGCCGAGGTAGAATCTGTCATGTCACGACCCGAATTCCGGTGGGCGAGCGATGATTGGTGATGCCGTGTTGTGGTTGATGAGGATGTACCAGCTGCACACACAGATGCCTCGACAGATCGTGCAGGATCGCAGCTGTCGATCGTCGATGGAGTCACCGCCGAGAATGCATGAGCGTTACTCATCCTAGCACTCTGTCGTGCGGGCAGCTCCTTCTGGGCTCTAGGATTAGCAGCTCGGTGTGGCGTATCTAAGCGACACATGGCATCGACCGTGTCATCCGCCCGACCCGCCACATGCCCATTCCCTACCGCGGGACCGCGATCCCGCACCTTAGTCCTACACACGATAATATCCGCCGCAGGCGCATCCTTTGGAAGGTGATTGTTGTTGTTTGCAACATCCCCACCGTTGGAGCTGCCGAGGGTGCGTGAATCGCTGCTCATAGACGTCATAATACACTGAACAGCCACATATTTTCTCACCCCAAATTCCCGATGCACCTCCCTTTTTCAAACACTGCGGCCCGGTAGACACTTGGGGGCGTGTTGCGTGGATATACACGCTGTTTGCATGACACTACACCACTGCACTCCAGCACAGCCGCCAACAGCACACTTGGATGATGAATAACACCGTTGATGACAGCTCCCGCGATCGTAGCCACCCCGTTTTTTTTTCACCCTCTCTCTCTCTCTCTCACGCACACAAACACGCGCGCGCACGTTAAACAATCGGACGGTATCAACAACGCACCGCACTCACTCACTGTTGCGCTCCAGTGCGCATTTCTATCGTTTTATTCCATCTGCTGATTATTGCTGCACTCAACTGTGTAAATGTGTATATGTATAGAGGATACGTGTACACACGGTTACGGCCCAACGCGGCGCGTACGCGTATGTATTTATTAATTTCATTCCCTCACTGTGCCATCGGTTCGCGCACGCTGGTGACGAAAGTGACGTCATTCTACAATAATGTTAAACGCAGCCAAGGCACGACGACGTTCGAACCACACAGTGACATCTTTGACACGCAGCGGCGGTTCAGCGAGACGCGAAACGGCAAGTGCAAAGGCAGAAAGCGCAAGAGAACGAAACGTAGACGAAGGAGGGCGCTTGGACGGGTGGGGCGGGCTGTTAAGAATGAACGCGGCGGTGCCCTTTTGCACCCGTGGCACTTCACGCCCGTCGTCCGCCCCACACCGACAACACAATAGCGTTTTGACGCACCAAGAAAAAATGTGTCTGCTAAGCAGCAGTACTACAGGGGTGGAGATAAGTTTATGGCAATCACGATTTTGCTAAATAATAAATATTTTACAAACGGTTAATTCTTCAACAATTCGTTGCTGTTTTATATGAATCGCTAATAGTTATATGAAAGTTAAGTTGTAAAAGTTAAGCGATGTTATACTGTCCCCGTGCATCTCCTTGAAATGGTTTAGCTTTAGGGTGCGACTGTTGACCAGCTAGCACATGGACATCATCAACAAATACAACAACAACAAAAAAACGGACCATTCACTGACTTGCTGTACAGTCGCGTGCTGTTCAACCGATCCACCGCAAACAATAAAGCAAACGGCGGTCACTAAAATCTCAAGGCCTCCTGCTTTGGGACGTAAAGATGACAGCCGTCCCGTCGTCCAGTCGAGAGCAATAATTACTGGCTACGGCACGGCCTGCTGCCATTCAACGCTCCGTTCTTTTCCTTCCTTTAATTCCATCAGATCACCAACGATCATAATCCCCGGCACGCACGCACGCAGAGGCACATTGCAAGGGTCAAAACCGACAGTGTCAACGGACGGAATGCGGAGGAACTGATCGTGTGTGTGCAGCAAGAAACGGTCGGCCGCGAACGAGGAAGCACACCCGTTGAAGGACTTTTGCGAAAGGGAACCCGTGTGTTTTTGGGGGTTCCGATCATGTCCAACAGCCACGGCACGCACCTTCATCTGGTCAAAACGATCGCGGAAGCGCTATAGCGAAGCAGCACTGTTGCATATTGCATTTCGAATCCGTGATGGGTTGTCTTTCCTTTCCTGGTACACATCATATTTACTTTCATTCATAAATTAACCCAACCCAACAATGCACGCACACGTATGCACGGTACACACGCACAAACTCATCACCGATGCACACATACATCCGACGCACGCAGCATACAACAGCGTAGCGCCGCGTATAACGGAATGGGGGCTGCTAGCGCACCTCCGCAAGCACTGGACAAACACCACACTATCCCAAGGAATGACTTATGACTCCGACTCGAAAGCCACGTACAAATGCACACACACACACACACACGCATACGCTCGTTCGTTCTATGCCTCGAAGATGACACCGCCTTACTTTCAACAGATACGTCTATGTGATTTCCTGTGCCTTTGAGATAATTGTTGCCATTAGAGATGCGATCTATTCGGACCGCAAAGTAAAACAGAACAGGAACACCAAAAGAGAAAACACACCCCGTGTACCAGCACACATACGGTGTCCACGACGACGACGACGACGATGATGATGACAACGGATGCACTATTGCTGCGGCCACACCAAATGTACACAACACCACACCAAGAGAGCACCGAGCACTGGGTGCGTTTTCCCGCAGCTGTGGTACGCACCACGAACGAACGAACCGAAAAGTGGTAATGTTTGCCCCTGACGAAATCCAGTTACGTTGGAGCGAGAGTTTACTGTGTTCCCTTGCTCGCGCTGTCAGATAAGCTGGGCGCGCGCCAGAGCGAGACACCGCCAGCGCATATAAACTTGTTTATGATCTATCGGTTTATGAACGCGCGTTAGCGGGCCCAGGGTGCTCCGGGAAGGTGCGACTGAAACGGGTGATCGTAAATGACACAGGCTACAAATGCGCAACACATCGTGCACACACGCACACTCACCAGGGTCGGTTGCGTCCAGCTCGGAGAGTGTGTGTGCGCGTGTTCGTAGTTGTGTTTCTTTTGCAGCGTGTGCGCGCGCGTGTGTGCGTGTATGCGATGAACACTTGTAGACACAACAGTTGCACCAGCTGCAACTGATCCTCGGAATTTCGAATTTGTTTTGCATGCCAACGTTCCGCCGTAGTAGACATTTCCAGGACCGGCATAACAGTGACGTTTTCGAATGTTTCGAATTAGAAAATAGGTGCACATCAAAGGAATCGTTTATCCATTATTTTAGTTGGTTTATTTTTTCTCTCCCTCCATTCTTTGCGGCTCGTTTGCTGCTGTGCTGTGTTTTTTTTTCGTTCTGCTGTTCCAACTTTTCCCTTTTCCTTCCATTCTTCACCGTTCGTCACGATTCGAGTACTTACACAAAAAAATATCAGATCGTAGTAATTTGTTGGTTGTATGATAATTTAATTTAAAAAGCCTAGAGTACTTTTGTGTCAGTGTTTCTCGGGTTTCTTTTTTTCTCGCTTCTTATATCCCTCTCCCCCCCTCCCATCCGCCTCATTGGTAGCCATACACCTATATATTCCGTCCTCCGTTTCTGTGTATGCGTTTAAAAAAAACCTTTTTTCCAGCCCCATTCGTTTGCAAACATCACCAGTTTCGTTTCGTGCATTAGTATTTTTCTTTATCCTGCCCTTTTTCCCACACGATTTTACAGCATTATTCGGCTATCAGATTCCTTTTTGCCCCATGTAATCCCCCACATGTTCTTCCTTAATTTTATATATATATAGAGATGTGTGTGTGTGTGTATATATATAATATATGCTGTTTTACTTTTTCGTCTCATCTGTGTGTGTTTTTACTATCCATCTTGGAAATTTGCGCTTAACCACTCACTCACACTCTCTCTCTCTCTGCTCCTTCTTTTCATATTTTCTAGAGTTTTTGCACAATTCGTTCGGTGCATAGGTTTTGTTTTTCTTTTTTCTCGGCTTTTGCATCAGTTTTCATCATTTGTCATTACCATTGTACAATCACTTTTAATAGGAAACCTTGGATACATAATTCAAAAACGAATGATTATTATTATGCATTAGTAGCGGGTGAAAGATTCTGTTTTTCCCCTCATCTCATTCTGCTGCGCGTATTGGCGGTGCTGTTCTCCTCTGCGTACTCGCTTTCCCCTTCACCATTATTATGCTACACCCTTAAGCTGTCTCTCTCGCGTCACCTTCTATCCTGCGACCTTAACTCCACTGGGTTTAGTTTTCTTGTTTTCGTTGGTTGTTACTTGTGTGTATATATGTGCAGTAGGGTTTTTCTTTAGATTTAGTTTAGCCTTTTATCAGTTTCATCCTCATGCGTTCTATGCGTTCTATCCATCCTCTGCAAGTAGTGGTGGATGTGAAGGGGATCCATCTTCACCCTTCCCTTACATTCCGTTGCCTGCACAGCAAGAACCCCGGGCACAAATATCATCATACGTTGCCAGTTTTACAAAGCTTTACAATCACGTGCGTAATGCCATAAATAATTGGAGGGAAAACACAAATGCCATAGTGTAGCTATAAACGCTCGCAAAACGTTTCTTTGCTTCCTTTTCAAAGCGAATAAATGCAGCGTCGTCGATTCGATTATTCGACCCACTTAAGCAATCACTTCTCCTGGCATTGGAGAAGGAGTTTCCGAGAGACGGCTGGCAAGTAAAAGTTATAACACATTTTTCTCTTTCCTCCCCCCTGCCTCTATTACTGTATCATCCTTGCTCTGTGTGGTTCACCTAAAAACCCAGGCCATGGGGTGTGGTCGGGTTTTGTTATCATTTTATCGTATCACAACAAGTAGAGATTAAAAAACGCAACGTAGAACATAATTTAATAAATAATAATATAAAAACAATTTAGCTTCCCTCAACTTTGCTTTGTACATTTCGATCGATGTACCGATGTTTCACTTGCCTGCTGACGCTCTTGGCTTGTCAATGCTACGTACCCCCATCGTCCCATACACGGTATCTCAACAGACGAGTCTTTTTTTTGCTTATGGTCGTTAATCATTCCCAAACAACACCCGGTCGTAGTTGACTAACATGCAATCTAGTGTGGTTTTTCGGTACGCACACATCAACACACGTACACAAACACAATACGATCACTTACAATTGCACCGAAAGAGGTACACACGATGAGTTCAATACATTTAATCCTCAGCTGCAGGTGTAAGTGATCATCTCAGAACACCGTTGCTCATTAGAAGCACCGCGAAGACGAAGGAATAAAGCCAAATGTGATACGGGTGCAGTTTTAATGAACTGTTCACCTCACCACATTTACCTAGAAAACACAATAACAAAAAAGATCGTGTAATTATGATCATACAAAACAGGTTCGTCGCTTGTTTGGTAATTCAAATCACTTACCGTAGCTAGTGATGTTGGCTGGCATTGATCTGTGCTGACCCGACTGCATGTTGGCACGGTGACAGGTGTCCCCGACGAACAGTTGTACGTGATTGCCCTCCATTGGCACATAACTGATACATACTCCATGCTGAGAGAATGAGTGCTTTGCAATAATGTATGTCGTTTGGTTCTCCTGCCAGTGACCGTGACACGTGAATACTGAAAACAACGAGTGAAAAGAAAAAGAACATTAATTAACAGACACTTCCCACAGACATCTTCGTAAATTACTTACATTCCTCATCGTCGGTTTTACATTTTGGTTTGACTTCAATTATGCTATTTTCGTTACATCCAACTAACAGCTGACGGTTGGTATTGTGATTAATGTTACATCCTCCGGCCGTCTCCCGACGCAATCTTCCCGCAGCTGTACACAAAAGAAACAAAATTAATATCATAGACACTTCTCTTCCATTTGACGATTACATACCTTCACCATCGGCATGCAGGATGGCGTACGTGTCATTCCTCGCTTCCGCCGCCGTACGACGCGATCGTGGCAGGAAGGATCTTCGTTTCGCTTCCAATCCTATGTAGCCACCGACAATACCGCCAGCCGTACCGGCACTGCTACCGCTAATGACACTCTCCTGGTTGCGGTATCCGACCACGTCCCAGTGTCGATGTGAACGGGCCTTGTTGTTGTGGTTGCGCTTGTGCCGTGAGATGGACGACGTAGGCATGAGGAAACCTTTCATCATATATTGACCCTCTAATGGACATAGCTGCGTTTCAGAGTTATTTGCTGTGGGAGGAAAAGAATTTAATTGCTGCATCCGTTCGCGTTCCGTTTCAAAAACCCATGCTTCTGGTGTGACATCTTACCAAGCAATGTAACGAACGGTGTTCGATGCACGTCAAAGTTTTCAGTCATACATGCATCTTCAAGCCTAGCGGTCGGTGTTCCCATCTGTAGCTCGGCTACATGAGTATCTCTTCTGTAGAACATTACACACATAAAGCCGGATTTACTGGAGATTGTAAAAAATGAAAGTAAATTAGTAACATTTTGTGTAATCACTTCGAGGGTTTTTTGTTTTACTCACCATCCCATTGTGTGATGCACCACGGCCATCATTTCCGAGGAAGTTTGCTTGTTGATTTGTTCACAGAGAGAACGAGCTACCGTGTGGCCGTTTGGTTTCTTGATGTGTAACGAACCGTCACTGAAAGTAGAAACACACAATTTACAATTAGCTTTCTATCAAAAGAATAGAAGATAGTGGCAACTTACCTAGCGTCGAATACGTAATGCGCACTGCCCATCAGTGCATGCCAGAACCGAGGACCTTTGAACCAGACGGGAAAGTCGCAACGATCCATTAGGGGGGCTTTCTTGAGTGTCATGATCCGGGAGCCAACCTACAACACAACATAGATGTGAGAAATTATACATTATAATATTGTTTTAAGCATTCTTTGCATTCCCACTAACATACCTCAGCACTTTCCAGTCCGTTACACGTAGCATCACCCGACTGTGCCAGTTTGTACTCTGCATCTAAAAGCAATGGTGTAATCGTTATTGATCGGAAAATGTTTTAACCATCCACCAATATAGGGCTTACCCGAGCCGCTCAGCTTCTCGTACACGAAGCATCTAAACCGTTCTTCGTTCGACGTGGCATGATGATGTGAAACCAGACCAACCAGATAGCGTGAATTGCCGTCCTTCCACCATGCTAAGCATGTTAGTTCTTCAACTGTAACAAACGTTTTAAAAAACAAAAGCGATTAAAATAGAGACCAAAGCCGTGTGCCTTTGTGTAAGAAGACACAGAACATTATCTTCATTCTTACCCGTGCTTTCGGTCCCAGGTACATCAGGGCATGCCTGAAAACTTAGCAGTAGTCTACTGTCCTCTGTACACATTTCCATATTCGAGACTGGACTCCTACATTCACCATGTCCTCGGTTGTAGGTGAAGGTATACGATCCTTAAGGGAGCAAGACAAATAAATTCGTGTTAATATTCAATTCGAAATGTCGATCTGGATCTAGTGGATGCTTACCTGACAGTGGACACTTAATTGGCTCTGGATTTATTTTAAACATACTGTACAATAGAGCATCACCCGGGATTTGCTCGCAAAGGTAATGCAATGTTTCGCGACCTTTACATCCCATGCCTGAAAGCGCAAAGTTTATTTGTTGGCCAACATTTCATGGATGGGGGGAGGGAGAATAAAACACAGAGAGAAAAAGGGAATGAGAATTTGTATATTTAGAAATCAAATGAAAAAAAAACAACGGTTACTTTCACAACATTTTACAAACAGGAGGGAGAGGAAAAGTAGAACTAAAACCAATAGAACGAAAATGAAAAGAAAAAGAAAACCAACATAAACCAAACAAACAAATGAAAATATGCACACAACACAACAGACATCTACGGTTAAATTTGAAAAGGAACTAGAGAATCCTCCACTGACATAAGTGTCATTTTGAATTTCCCGTGCTTTCAACTGTGTGACGTTAGTAATTAGTTAGGATTTTCTAATTCCTCACCACAACCACATGTTTAGAATGACTAAAACAAAACTTTAATAGCCAACATTTATCATAGAAACAAATAACAATAATTAAAACTTCTCTTAAGAGCTTCAAAGTTGCCAAACATATTGCGCCTATATAGGAGGGTCTATTAGTGTAAGGACTTTGTGTTTTAGTCATTCTTGGCAATTCCTACATACATTAATGAAAACATACGGTACAACACGTTAGTAAAAAAAGCTACACTGCGAAGTGTTTATAATGAAAACAGCCACCCTATGACAGAAGACGAATATTAACGAAGTAATTAAGTGCGAAAAATTAAAAGGAATAGGTTTCTTTTTTCAAAAACAATAACGTCCACTATCAAATGCTTTTTTTTTTGTAAGGAAGGCAGTTTTGTTCTTCGAAATTCCGTAGTGCCTACTCATGATAATAATGCTTTAAGGGTTGTTTTTGGGGTGAATGTAAAATAGCTACAGAAAGGGGGTTTCCTTCTATCTTCGTGTGCGTTCAATTATAAAACAAAATTCATGATAGAACCATGACAATGTTTTCATAGCCACAAGGTGATGATTTGGGCTGCGCTTCAAATTGGAAATATGTTCTATGGTGGTCCCAGTGTTGGCCGTGCACAACATTATGCCTTGTGCTTTACGCAAAATTCGTCAGAAAACGCTACGTTCTGTATCATGTGAGGTTGGAAGCATCTAATATAAAACCATGAGTGTTGTATGTTAAATGACGGTCTATGTTTCGGTTCTGCTTTATGTACTTCTATACGGAGAAACAGACTTGCACTAGAACCGGCCGTGTCTCAATCAAATGGAAAACAAACAAAAGTTCTTTTCTCCTTATTGCCCTTTTGGGTTGGGGGGTGGATGGAACAGTAAAAACGGGATGGAAGGATGTATAGAAAGCAACAGGAAAGGAAAATCACATTTTCACACTTCGCGGGAAAGGCAGCTAATTGGAAAATCGATCATTGAGAGCTGGTTTTGCTTGCCACCGAACGGTCGGCCACAAGTAACCTATTTTCCGTTAGTGCGGTTTTTGATATTGAATGAATTACTTCATCTATATAGCTTCACACAATTCTTTCTGCAACTGTTCACTTCATCTTTCGATCATTTAATCAACATTAGGTAAATATTGAAACAAGCGCAACATTCGAATGAAAACGGAACGGAACAAAAAAACACAAGTTACTTTTAACTAAAAGGGGGAATAATTACATCGGGCAAACCCATCCCAACATTCAGTCTGTTACGTTTAAATAATTTTGTTGCAAAACGTTATCAATCGCGTAAGTTTACTGTACGGATCAGCTTAGATAAATGCGACCTGCTCGGAATGACTGGAATAAGGAAAAACAAATTCACTGATTGCGGTAATTGTTGTATCGTACTGATTCGATAAATCACGTTTAAATGGATCAATCTTTAAGGTTGAGTTAATTTTTGAGCATCCATATCTATATATATATTGTCCACATTATATTCTAGCATTCGTGATTAAGTTAATTTTTAGTTCTTTTTTTCAAAAGGGAAAAGTTTTTGTTTGTTTTCAGTTACAGAAAGCACACAAAAAGTTTGCTGCAAAAATAAAAAACAAAGTCGTATAATAAGGTAAACTCAGGTGAAAATTGGCAAGGAAATAAATATGCTTGGAAGACGACATCGTGGAAAAAACGTTACACAAATCATAAAACCAATAACAATAAAAAACAGTCAAAATGGAGCATGAAAGTGGTGATTGACGCAAACCAATAACGAAACGCGACATAATCGGCTGACTTACTGTAGGCAAGATGGATCGAGAATTTGAGCTAACTGGTGGTTCGAGCACAAATGATGTAAATAAAAAAATACATTTCAAACAAAAAACCGATCATTACACGAAACAGAAGGAAACAAAAAAAACATGTGGCCAGCGAACGCGGTGTGAATTTTCTATTTGCAATGTCCTTTACAGTCTATCTTTAGCTTAATGATATGGTTTTGTTTCATTTGTTCCACACAAATTACGCTATTCTGCAGCTATGTCTGTGTACAAAAAACATTCATTGACCTCTTCCACTAACACTTTGCATATGCAATCGATTCTCAGATTCAAGGCCACTCGTGTCCCATGATCTAGCAATGATAACTTGGTTATAGATACGAACGAAATCTATGTGTGAACTAAAGCTGGAAGCAATGAAGTCAAATAAAGCGTTTAATGCCTACAGAGAGTGTTTGTTTTACGTTATGCTTATTCTAAACACATACTCCTTCCCTGATGCTTGAATCAGCGGAAAAACAAAACTGATCGATCGCATTTACTTCAATACCCATCTACTGTACTGATCCACCTTGGGTGGAAACATAAATGCTTTCACTAAACCACAAGCCACACAAGTGGGCTTTTTAGAAAGAAAAAACGAAGCCTTCATTCTGGTTGAATTTGATGGCAGAATCGATATTCTGCAAAAACCGTTCATTAACCGTTTGTTTAAAAAAGTAAAAAGGTAAACGTAGAGAGACAGTGAGAGAGATAGAGGTAGAACAATGACTGGAGTGTGGTGGGTTGAACAGAATCGGGAAACAATTCGGGAAGCGAGAGAGAGTAAACAGTCATGATAGTGGGGAGGCGGCGGTAGCAGTTTTAGTTAGTTAGTTAGTAGTGATAGCATTAGTTAGTAACACTAGTAGAGTAGAGTATCGTTTGAGCAAAGAAACTGTCTTGCGATTCTAACGAAGAAATAAAGTAGAGGCGAATGAAAAATGAAAACGGAAAAACACATTAAAAAATATAGGATATATCACTTATAAAAAAGATAAAAGTAGTAGTTGTTTTCTGTTGCTTACAATTGTCGCTATCTTCATTGGATCGCATATATGGATCCGATGACGATATTCTTGAATGCCCGTTCATGTTGGGATGAGCTAAGCCCCGATCACTTTTTAAAACGCTATGAATAGGCATTGCAGCTGGATTCAACTGGCCTGTATAAAAATCTTCACACTCACTTTCTTTATACTGGAGTATGTTTATGTGCTTCTGATAAATTACAACGCACCGGTGACATCCTTTGCTGCAAGGGGAGTAATGGCCGGGGGAGTGTACGTTTGCGGTGTTGCATCAACAGTCGACGGTTTTGGGACGCATATATAGTGGAGAAAATAGAAGAAAAACAAACAAACACAATTATGTAGCAAGTGCGCGTGAGATTGAACTCAACCTGGAGCAGATTCACTTACCCATTAACTAATAAAAATTTATCGCCTTCACTAGCAATGCACCGGCCCCTAGTACTTAATGTGGATCCTTCTATTGTAATTGGCTGTTGTACACCGGATTGAAACCATTGACCTTCCCATCGTTTGGGAAATGCGCACCCCGTTCCACTTTGTAAAACTGTCGCGTAAAAATGGAAGAGAAGATTCGTCTGTCAGTTGCAAGATATCGGTGAAGATGCGTCGGTGCACTTACCTTCCTGTTTAGCTGCATCACAGCATCCTAAGATCAAGAACAAGGCCAAACATATTTGCACAATGCTTCTATACAGTAGTTTCGTTCTGCTTCTGTGGTGCGAGGGCACAGACACTAGCGTGGACTGATGATATCGTTCTGGGACCGCCGCCGATATAAGGGGGGTGGTGGTGTTGGCGGTGGGAAACATATCATTACAGCAGCCATTTTCTTCCTGTGCTTCTTCTGCCCTGCTTCGGCTGCGGTGACGTATTTCGACCGCATCGTCGTAGGCGGCGATACTGGCCGCCGGATTTACCACCAACCTTCGCCGTCTTCGTCGACGCTGACGTAAAGGAGTGGAGGATATCGTGTTGGTGGTGGTGGTGGTGCTGAGTGTACTAGTAGCGGGGTGTGAATTTGCATCGGTAGTAGCTGAAGCAGCAATGGTAGCAGGAATGTTGAAATAATCACGATCAAGTAAGCCGTTGAGCGATTTCCGGACGCATCCGACGGAGTGATGGCTGCAGCCGCTGATAAGTTTACGTCGTGATCCTTTTCTGTGTTTCTGGATCATGCTGTGCATTTTAGGTGAGTGAGCTTTCTGGAGCACCGTGCACACGGATACGTTTTCTCCCTATCGACCCACCAGCGCGCACACCCCACACACACACACCACCTACAGGAGTGAAGCAGCACCACGAAGACAGTGCGCGCTCAGTTTGACGTTCTCTACGGGGAACGATTTGGCAACGGGAATAATCTGCTGATTGTTGCTGCTGCAGTTGCCGCTGTCTTGGCGAAAAGATATTTTTGCACCATCAATCTTTTTCCCAAAACGACGACACGAACACTACACTCTCTTGCGCTGCTGCTGCTGCTCCTGGTGAAGGCCTTTTGTTATTTTTTCGTGTCCCGTTGGGTACTTGCTAAAAGGACACGAAGGAGCGGACCGTTTTTCCTATGCTTTTATGCTGCGCTCTCACACACTCTCGATTCTTGCACGCTTTGTGTAGTAGTGTTGTATCGATGATTGCACCCGCTTTGCTCTGGGGGTTTTGCTCTGTTTCTCTCTATCGCAAAATTGAGGAACGAAAATGCTTGGCTCTCCTCGCTCGAGTATTCGCAGTATTCTTTCTTGCTCGAGTATCTTTTGTGCGCTACGCGATGCGATGTTCACCTTTATCGCATGTTGGTTGCGGTGGTGTTGTTCGCCTTTGAGGGATGATAATAATTGGGGTGCATTTCATACATTCCCGTCACTGCCATTGCCGGTACCCCGCAATGAACGCTATTATGGAGCAAAAGAGATGATACGAAAGTTTGCAATTAGGAAAGAGAGGAATATTTGATAACGGCCAAGATTCTACATGTTTCGGGGCGAGAAACAGATGCATTGCATACACTCAAATTTAATCAAAGGACACGGCCGCTAAGGAGAATGCTTACACATTTTACAACAGTTTCGTTCACACCAACTGCCCTGAATGTTCTCTCATTCTCACCATTTTGGTTGCACTTGGCCAACGCAAAAAAAAAACGAAAAAACCTGATCGCCATTGATTTGTTCCGGTTTCCTAAAGCAAAATTCGTCTAGAACGATGATTACTATATCAATGGAGTGAACGAATTGAGGGCACTGATGCAATATGAATGGTTTTACCAATTTTGAATTTGACCACGTTTATTCGGTGCACACTCGAAACCACTGGCCTCCTTTGTGTGACAATTTGTTCTTTTCATGGGTTGCAAAGTGGTTGTCCATTTAACACAATAGCACTACCGATGGTAGCTATTAACCGTGGAAAACCCACACATTTGGAATGTATCCTTTTAAGCATACTGCACTAGCTTCGTTCGGAACATTAATCGAATTCGAGTCTCCAACACCGTGCGCGATGCGTGAAGGCCACACAATTTGCTTTATCGACATCTTTTCACTACGATGAAAATTGACACTTGCCTGCCGAAGGCCTTAATACCGTCCCTCTCCGCATCATCCATCTAATTTGTTGACGCCCCGATACGGTATATACGGGGAATTCATCTTCGCATCGCGTTCGTCGCTAAACCACTTTTTCTGTACTCGCGTACTTGTGTATGTTGAGGGAATAAACAACCTTCAACTGATAGCACCCTACATTCTTCTAATAATGATAAAACAACGCAAACGTTTTCGATCAAAGATGCGCAAATTATTCGTTAGAACTTCACCGCTGCTGCTTCTACACCGTGTCTGTGTGTGTCGCTGTTGCTGCCCGTTATGCGCTCTCAATTTTCATCCTGCGTTTGATCTCATTTGGGAGAATCTTTTGCTGTTTGATGCTCACGATTCGCTCACCTTTTCATGCGTCTCGTTCCCGCATTCGAAGTGGTTCGTTCGCTTCGTCTCGCTCGCGCTTACACGAACGAGCTAGCATGGATCCCTGCCGCCATTGTTAATTTTTATATTAGTATTGATTTTTCCACACACTCGGCGCTGGCCCGAAAATGATACTAGCCCTGAAATTTGCTTTCGGGTTCAACTGTTTTCGCCACTTCACAGAACTTGCCAGCGATGAGGCTCGTGTTTCTACTCGCATGCTTTCAACTTTGCATCCTTCTTTGTATGTGGCCCGACTGGCGCTACATCATTAAACATTCACCTGATGTTCCAATTTCACTGTTCACATTCACTTTTCCACTACGGATATGCTGCAGCAGCGTATCATGTCCACATCATGATGAGAAGCTATGGTTAGGCTAGCGAACTGTTTGCCCAGGGATTCGGGCGAGGCAGAGAAATTCTGCACGGGCACACAATATGGTAACTGTACTTTGTTTTATCAGAAATTATCACTTCCTTCGTTAGCACCACAACGGGGTACAGTCGAGAGCCTACAAACTATCGGTGCAATACCTGTCACTCAGCAGCACAGCCGAACTACACACGCACAGAAAATGTGTGACGCAGACGCGAACTGGACGAGGCCATACAGAGAATGCTACCGATCCTTATTACATCCAATTGGTTACATTTCTTGGTGCGATGCAAGAGTTGATTTTCAGTGCACTCAAAATCAGAGGATCGATGGTATGATCCCGTTTACCTTTTTCACACACCCTCGTTTTTATCACTGTCATGAAAATCATCAATTTTTAATGACAGCCATGAATGGTGCGGTTGTCATTAGTATTTTGACCATGTGCATCAACATAGTGCATTATGACCGTAAATGTTCCTATAGTGGATAGATTGCGAGTGAAACAACAGTAGAAGAAAAGAAAGAGACCATGCATTACCCGCGGATGCACATGCGCTCAATGATGGTAAATTGTTCAGCGTCATAAAGATAGAGGAAAGTTTTAAACTTTTGCAAACAACGGCCATAGATGATCCTTATATGTATTGTTTTGTTCTGAAATGTGGAGAAAGCCAGTTTATCTGTTCACCTGGCGAAATACCAATTCGCACTGGTAAACTACCTCCACTCTATCTATATCTTGGGCGGTTGTCCACAGTTCGTTGCTTGACGTTTATGAGTCAATTTTGTTGATTGGGTCATTGTTTAGATTTGTGTTGATGTTCTTGTGCATTGCATGTAGACAGGCGAAATAACTCGTTTTTTAAATATTTAAAACATATTTACGCAGTTTTTATAAAAGTTTACAAAGCTATTAGGGTAAAGAAATGGAAGCCGTGTCAAAATTTTGAATAATATTTAGAAAACCCGGAGGTAAGCACACGACGATCATTGATGTATGAATCAACGAATTGGATCTTGGCTGAGTATGATCCTATTTAACATTTTCCATGGTCCTCTTTTCCACCGCAGGTGAATGTATTTTACTACAGTCAATGGAAAACAATGACGAACCCAAATCGTCAAATCGAAGCTCGAACCAGGTTAGTTACGAATGCAAAATATGTTGCAAGACAGTCTATTCCAAGTCGCACAAAGAGTTTCACGATGAAGTACACCGAACTACCCGGTACGCATGCAACCGTTGCAACAAAACCTACGTACACAAGCGCGATTTGGATCTACACCATAAGGTGCACAATGCACCGGGTCGTTTCCATTGCACCAGATGTACGGCCAGCTTCGATAGCGCGGAACATCTGCAGACACACAAAGAAACGAAACATACACCGAAGGAGAAGTTCGCATGCGAATTATGTCCGCTGAAGTTTACACTTAAGGGTAACCTTACCAAACATCTCATAGTGCACGACGGTAGCCGTTCGTTTTCATGCGACGAATGTGGCAAAACTTTCCTGCGCACCAATGCGCTAAAGCATCATATGTTAAGCCATCGCGTGAAGCGTTATCAGTGCCAGTCGTGCAGCAAAGAGTTCATCGATGCGCGCAACCTTGAACGGCACTTGAAAACCCATTCGAGATTGAAGGGCTTCAAGTGTTCGATATGCGGCGTTACGAGTACGCGCCGGGACAACATTGTGCGGCATGCGAAAAGCTTCCATCCCGACGGTGATCTCAAAGTGATCGTTCTTCCGAACGGTAACATCAGCAATGGTGAAATGGAAGCGATCAAACAAGAAGCACTAAAGAGCACCAAACCAGCTCTGGCCTCACCGGCAATTCGGGTCAGCGTCATACAGGTGATTGGAACGCCAAAGACGCCGATCGCATCGGTGCAGTCGAATGGTGATCGTGCGCCCGCGTACAGCAACTCCCCGGCGCGCGAATCGAACCAAAACAGTACATCGTCCACCGCAAGACAGGAAACACCGAAAGCCGCTTTTAATGCACGTCTTGACAATCTAGAAATTTACCGAAAAATCTTAAAACCTGCCACAACGCAAAATAGCAGTAGTTGCAACACCAGTGCCAACAGTCGAATGACGGAAGTGGGTCAATCTAACCTCAAAACTGACGATAGCGGTACGCATAAAAACGATCACTTGCCATCGGCCCAACTTGGCAGTTGTAATAAACCAACCGACAAAACGGGCGATGGTAGTGGTGGTAGTGCAAGCGGTACTGTCAACAGCAGCAGTAGCAGCAGCGGTCTAGGATCTATTAATAATTTCTGTGAAGTTCACTGGCGTAAGCGTACCTCGCAGTACTTTATTACTAGCAGCAAGGCGCAGACAGATCGTCCGAGTGTGTAGTGCGTGCAGGTTGCAACAACACGAGCAAGGAAAAACAAGACAAACGCAAAAAGGTGCTAACCCCGGAACCATGCTCGATCGGAAGTCACCGAACGTGGACGAGGAAGATCAGCAGTACATTGCAAGTTTTATGAAAACAAAAAAGTGGCGAAAGATTCTGGAACTTGGGCAAGAGCTAGTACCGGCACAGCGGTCGAATTATTTGTGGGCCTGGCCACTCGAACAAGATGTGGAACGGTTCGGTGAAGCACTGAACCGTCACGGTATAGAAAGGATTGCTAGTGTAGGCTGTGGTACCGGATTGTTGGAGTGGATCATCAGCTGTGCTAATGGTGAGTAAGCCATCTAATAATCGTCATGGACAAAGCATAAAATATATTTTAAAAAAACTCTTCCATCACCTGCTATAAGCATCACATTAGAGCTAAGACACTTGAGGACACACAAAAAGCCTAAATGTAATGCCCTTTCCAGGCACGATCAGTTTTGTTGGTGTAGAGATCGATGAGGAATGGTGGACCTCAAAGTATGCTCCCGTTCGATACATTCCACTAGTGTTCGTCGACGGTTCGGACAGTGCGTTAAGGGACGTAACGGCAAGGTGGCAGAAGGAACGCGTACAGGCACTTTTATTTTGTTATTTCAACAATGGCGCAGCGTTCGAGCAGTATGTTAAGGAATTCCACGATCGCTTCGTAATACTAATTGGCCCTGGCAGTGAGAAGGGTGTCCATACCAATCCATTGCCTTTAGCGCCCGGTGAGTGGTTTTGTCGTGATTGGAAACTGGTGGACCAGTTCACCATCGGTAGTGAGAACATAAATTGTGTGGCGATCTACGAACGGATCGCAAGCATAGCATCCGCATAAGGATAATGTATACTTTTGGGAGCTGTAAATATAAATCAAATCAATTAATTTAAATCGTTTGCAAACTAGTATCTCGATTGGATATGAAAGAAAGCGATACAGCTCTTTAAAAGTTTATGAAACGTTTGTGTTAATTATTAAGTGCTTGTAATAACTTCTTTAAAGGCTTCTAAATATTCAGGATAAATCCCATTTCTTTCATTATCTCAACACACAAATAAGCAGTAATGCTGTGCAAGCTGTTGTCATTAGTTCTATTTATTTGTTATGCAGATTTACTTACAAAGCCCGCCATTTCGCTGTGTTCTTCTCACTATCTAACAGGCCAGATCGATCACTGTTACCCTAGTCGATTGGCAGCACCAAAGAGGTGAAAAACGTTCATTAAATATAAGTTCACTAAGGTGTAAAATTAAATTGAGCATTTTCTGGTCCCTAGAATTGGCAACGATACAAACGAAGCTGATTGTACCGTTAAAGAACAATCGAATAAAGAAGAGAAAATGATGAGAAATAGAAAGAAGTTTACGAAATAGAAAAAAAAAACAAAGATTGACAAAAGGGAAAGGTAGTTCTATCTCCTAAAGCCGCCCAGGCGTGCAGGTATGGACAGTAAGACAAAACATGAACAATAATAATTGCATTAATGATTAAAATCACTCACACACTCTCACGCATACTGTCGCATTCTAGCATACACGCTCATGCAAGTACATGATACATACACTTTCACACATACACACACACACAAGCACACTATTCTCGAGCTCATCGATCGTGGGTGTGCCCCCGGTTCTCAGCTGATCCTGCTACAGATGGGGACCATGTTGGTCCTTGGTCATGACGACCCACCACTTCATCGATATACCTTATCGTCCTGGTACACGATGTACGGATTGTGGGACGAATGGGTGAGCGTACCAGGGCCGGACGATTGTTGTTGCTGCTGGTGGTGTAACGCCGCCTGGCTGGACATGAGCGAATGGTTCTGATACTGGTACGGTATTCGGCCGATGGTGGAATAACTGGGCCGGGCCTGGGTCGGTGACCCATTCGGTTTATACGGTAGCGTGGCATAGCTTTGCGCGTACGGTGGTGCAAGCGTCGGGTACATAGCCGCCGGCTGACCCTTCTTGCCAGTGTAATTCACCTGCAGTGTGCCGGGCATACCCATCGGCATCGGATGACCACCACGGGGATGATGATGGTGATAGCTGTCATTGTTCATCTTCAACCGACAAATGCAAATGCAGATGATAAGCAGAAAGATGAATACCACCACACCGCCCACAATGCCGATGATGAGCGTGTCGTCATTTGCGGAAGGCATCTTCTTCAACGGTGGCATCGCCGCTGAAGCGATCTTCGATTTAGAACCCTTCGAGCGAGTGGTCGTCGAGGAGGAAGATACGGGCGGCATGCTCCAGATGATATCGTGCTCCGTTGTGGCAGCCGACTTCGTCATCTGCACCTCGGACGTGTAGTTGTAGAAGCTTATCGTTGGCGTAGTGCGTGTCCCGGTGCTTAGCACGGTCCCAGTACTGGAGAGCATCGGTTGGGTAGGGTTGGTGGGCGTTTTGCTACGATTGTCACACACCAGCTCGATATCACCGACTTCCGTGAGCAGTTTGCCTGCAACAGGTGCAGGACTAGCGCATCGGACATCGCTCACCTTCGTCGCCAGAATCCATCGACGGAAGGCACGAGCTTGGCAATCGCACCGTACCGGATTCGTGGCAAGTCCCTCAATCTGGATGCTGTTTTTCCGATCGTCCAGCGAGCTTAAGAATGGTTGCGTGAGTGTACTGACCTTCGAACCGGCGATGCTGAAGTCGATATGCGCTGACCGGGGTAATGGTAGCAGAAGAGCCGGTGGCAATGACGTTAGTGAAGTGTTGTGTAGCCGCACGGTGAGATACTTGTTGCGTAGACCAGCGAATGCACCGGACGAGAGGCTCTGCAGCGCGTACCCATGCAGACCCAAGGTGTGCAGCTTGGGATGGTGTAGAACTTGCAGCTGGTCCGACTCAAGATTAGCATCCTTCGCCTCAATGTCTACTGCGGCCAATGCGGGTAACTCTTGGACAATACCCTGCACATCGATATAGCCCAGCTTCGCGTACTGATATGCTTCCAGTACGGCGAGATCCTTTAGCGGCTTGAATGCGTTCTTCTCGAGTCGTGCCAGTTCGGGTAACTCCCGAATGTATAGCTCCGTCAGACCATCTAGCCGTTCAAACGTGTGGGCGGTGATCGTACGGATCGGGTTGCTCGAGAGATCGAGATATCCGAGCAGACCAAGCTTTGGCCAGATATCCCTCAGTCCATCCGCATCGACAATCGCGTTGTGTGAGAGATCCAAACGCTCCAGTAGCGTTACCTTTTCGAACGCTTTGGGACTTACCGCGGAGACGTTGTTGTAGGAAAGGTTGAGACTACGCAGATACGGTGTCTCGAGTACCGGCAGCTCACGGACACCCGTACCGGCTAGATTGAGCGAACGTACCGTTTTCGGCTGACCGAGGACAGTCGCGATTGCCTCCGGGGTGAGCGGATTGTATGAGAAATCGAAATGTTTAGTGTTGATCATAAGCATATGACCGGCACGAGGTACTTCGCGGATCATATTGTGGCTCAGATCGAGTGACTGCAGTGTGTCGTGCTGATCACCGAAGGCTGCAACCGGTACGGTGGCCAGCTTGTTACCGGCAAGCGAAACACGCTCCAACCGCTGTACGCGGCTTTTGGCTAGAACTTGCTCTGGCAGGTTCATCAGCTTGTTGTCACTGAGGTCAAGGAATTCCAACCGTAGCGTACCTTCGAACGAACGCTCCGACAAGCGATCGAGACGGTTTGAGGCGAGATCGAGAATTTGAAGCTGGGAGGAGTTGTGGAATGCCATGTCCTGCACTGAATCGATCACGTTCGAACGGAGATACAGTTCGCGGAGGTTCACTAGCCGTCCGAAATCCAGTTGCTGTATGGTGGAGAGCCGGTTGCCTGAGAGATCGATCACCTCAAGATGGTCTAGACCTGCGATCAGCTCGGGAGGGAACACCTCCAGCCGGTTGTTGGAGAGCAGGATCTTTCTCAACCGTGGATGAATCTTCAGTGTGTTGGATGTGAAGCTCTTAAGCATGTTGTGCGATACATCGAGCATCTCGAGAGCTGTCTCCGTCGTGAACATATCAGCTCGCAGCTCCTGCAAAGCGTTCTGTCGAAGGTTTAGCGACCGCAGGTTAACCGTGTTGACAAAAGAGCGAGGACGCAACTGCTCCAGCCCATTGTCGGCAAGCGATAAGTCGAACAGATTGTTCAGATTCAGGAACGTGCCTTCCTCGATCACTTTCAGCTGGTTGTGGTTGAGCAGCGCAATGCGCAGATCAGTGTTGTTGTGGAACAGATCAGCCTGTAGCATCTTCAGCCCACAGTGGCTAATGTCGATCACCTGCAGCTTGGTCAGCGGATAGATCATTGTGCGCGTTACCTGACCGATGTGCTCGTTGCCACTCATGTTCAGGTACAGCAGGTTGTTTAAGCTATGGAACGAATCAATCGCAAGATCATCGATACTGTTCGAGCTCAGGTCCAATCGGCGCAACTTTGGCAGCACAATCTTGCGCAGCGATGCAATCCGGTTGAACGATAGTTTAATCTCCAGCAGCGTTCCTTCCAGTCCCTTGAACGTGTCCTCACCGATTACACCGAGACTGTTGCCCGATATGTCCAGATAGATAAGCTTGCGGAACGCAGCAAAACTATCGCCCGGTAGTTCCCGGATCACGTTGCGGGACAGTGAAAGGTAGCGAATGTTTTCCGGCTGTATCGATTTCAGTATGCTTGAGGAGAGGGCTGCAACGCGGTTAAAGTCCAGATATAGATTCGACAACTTTGGCAATCGACCGAGGGCACTGCCGGGAATGAAGAGTATGTTGTTGTCGCGTAGGATGAGTGTTTGCAGGTTGTCCAACCCTTCGAATGCATCATCTTCGATCTGTGGAGCGAAAAAAGCGAAATAAAAATGGATTCTTTTGGACCACCCATCACCCATCAGGAGTCACTTACCGTACGGAGCGAATTGAGACTCAGATCGAGATACTTAAGCATAAGCTGCTCGCGGAACGTTCCCGGCAGGATGGTGGCGATCGTGTTCCGGCTGATGTCGAGAATTTGCAGATTCTTCATCAGCGCCAGATGGTTCGATTCCAGTTTGGCAATATTGTTGAGCGATACGTTAAGTACCTTCAGCGACACAACAGCTCCGAGTGCTTCCGATGGGAACTCGGATAGCAAGTTATCGGAGAGATCCAACTTCTGCAGTATGTCCATACCGGCCAGGGCACGCTCGTCAATGTGGCTCAGTTGATTGCCCGCCAGCAGGACCTCCTTCATGCTGCCCAGATTAGCGAAGGCTTTCGATTTGAGGCTTCGTATGCGATTATTGCGCAGATCCAACCGTTCCAGCTTGTTGGCAAAGTTGAACGCGTCCGGTTCCAGTGAATCGATACGATTGCTGCGTAGTGATAGTAGCTTTAAGCCCGTCAACCCTTTCAGCGACGGAACGGGAATCATGGTGATCTTGTTCTGGTCTAGATAGAGCTCCACCAACCGTCGATTCCCATCGAAGATGCTTTCCTCCAGTGCGATAATGCGATTGCCGGACAGATCGAGCACCTTCAGTGCCTGAAGTGCCTGCAGGACGTCGGTGGAAAATATCGGATTCAGACTATCGCCGAGCAGGTTGTTTGCCAATCGCAGCTCAGTAAGATATTCGGCCACAGTTCCAAAAAGCGCTTTCGTACCGATCGATCGCAGTGCATTGTTGGAGAAGTCCAGCTTCCTTACGGGCGCATTTAAGATGGCTAAATCCTGTAAATGGAATGCAATTTAAATAATTCACGTTCGAGAAAATGCATCAATCCCACTTACCGGCAACGTTTGATGGCCACTGTTGCGTTGCGAGAAGGAGATGATCGGAATGCCGCTCGGAAACGGGGCCGTTAGCGTCGTCCGATCGCAATTTACGTTCACGAACACATACTGGCTGTTGTTCCCGGCGGTCTCAATGTTGCATCTACGTTGTTTGGAGAAAGGAAAGACGAAACGAAAATAGAAACGATAAAGAGAGAAGAAGAAAACGATCACACGGAACGTTCAATACGTTTGGCCGTGAAAAAGGAATCGATCCGAATGAACCGAAAATTGCCCACAATTCGGCTTCTGGCGAAACGGATCGGTGTGAAATTTGTAGGCCAATAGCTTTAGCGGATCGCGTACTGCATTGGCCATCACCCCCTGAGGCATTCCACGGTTAATGCACGGTGTGGCGGGTGGAAGTGGGAGTAGGTTGGGTGGTGGTGCAATATAACAACAACACTTACCGGCACGGTATTTTAAGCAGCGCGTCCAGATCGGTGCAGGGGCGCCACGCACCCGAAACGGAAGCTAGGGCGCACACGAGCAGCAGCAACCAAAGTCTGGGCAAAGTGTTGGTAATTATTGGCGTCATATTTGGGGTTGGGTTTTTGGCGGCGGCAGTCTGTCACACGTGCCTGTTGTGCGGGAGAAAGGTATTGTTGTTTATTACTGAAGTGTAGCAATGCAAACGCTCGAAAGTTTAAATTACTAATTTAAAAGGAAAATGGATTAGTTAGAAAAGAAAAAAAAAATGAAACAACAGACACGCATCCGAACGAGTGGCAATAAATCGAATTGACCATTCGGTGATCGGGGTACGACGGTACACAATGGGCGTGCATGGATGGCATTATTTGTTCAAATGGTTCAGGCGGTAATCGTTCAAGCGAAGAGCATTTAATTTATGGAGCTTTAAATGGTTGTGAATAGTGAAAACGTGAGGCACGTGATCAATTTTATTCTTCAAAGTGCATGTTTGATGAAAGCAAGCAAAGCAATATTAGTTTGCATTCAGCTGCACTTAATGCCAAGATAAAAATAATTAATTATAATTAAATTCAATAACTAACACCTATTTATTGGAAAATTAAATTAAATGATTTCACTTCAAAAAGCCAAAACAAACATTTCTAAATTGTCACACCTCGATTACGATTGCGATCAAACAACTCGGATTGTATTGTACAATCGAGCATTTACTTAGCGCGCAGTGGACAAACAAAAAGCGGCCCTCGTCCAAAAGGCAAACATAATGTCCCAACAATCGCCTTGATTAGCATATTTTTAGCGTCAATCGAACGATTGCGTCCGATTGGGGGGACAAAACACAAAATGTGGCAACAGTCAAGCCGATTTCAAGGCCGACAACCCTCGGATGCCTTCGACTTGCAGTGTAATTTCGTTAGATGCCGTGTTCTGAAGAACGTGGCCATGCAGCGAACGACCACAAACACCTGTGTGTGCGTGTTTGTGAGGGGGGCTCTCGCACAGCCAAGACACAACACAATCGTCACCGGCCAGACAGGCGAGAAAAATGTGCGCGAAAACGCCCAGCACTTGGATGGTGCGGCGTCGGCAAAGAGAAATCATACGGAATAAATCGATTTTCACCGCGTACCGGGAGGCAAATTTTCCACCGATACAACGCGCTCTGATAATTCGTACAGCAGCAAAGAATTAACGGTTGCGTGTACGTGCTCGCAGGGCATGGTTTTGGGGAGAAGAAACATGAGAAATAGTTGTGCTTTTTTTTCCTTTCGTCAAATCTCACACACGATC
>AXCM01003178.1:0-25667 GCA_000473375.1 Anopheles culicifacies
TGCGTAGTTTCTTCTGCTTTTTCGAGTGACCACCTCGAGGATTTTCTGCGTTCGAAGATTAATGTGTAGTTGGTTTGATTTATTTTGTAAAATAGTGTAAATTTATTCGTTTTCTTTTTTACGAATGTGTACTATTTCCGTCTTTACTTTTTTTTTATCCAGAAGATTTAATTTTCCGTCGCTACAACCACTTCGCTTGCTGCAGGAGGAAGATTTAATCGACGTAAATATTAATTATATCATTTAAGACAGGAAGAATTCTGTTCGAATATGGAAAGTCGGATTTTCGGATGGATTCGGATTTTCACATCATTCGATCGCTCTTCAATTATGAATTATTATCAAATTACTGCACTGAATTTGACCGCACCTTACTTCTTCTTGTGGGACATTCTAAATTTAGAAACATCTGGCGATCGAACACGTAAGCGTAAAATATTTTAAAACTGACATGCAGAATGATGAAAAACGGTTTGCGTTGTAACCAAATTTCATTCACTTGATCCAGGATAATTCTCAAAAAGTGAACAATACATTTGTCCCGGACCATGGTGTGTCAATAAGTACTTTTAGTTTATTTAAGGATTCTTATGCTAAACGCATCTACAAAATCACATTATCCAGCAGTGGTGGTTCATACAATTCAATCGAAAAATCGTTTCAGACCCGTGAGTGCGATTTACCTCTCGTTAGATTCGGAGCCGAGTCCGACCCATGGATTCAGAAGGTTCAGTAGGTGCAAAGAGTCCAGTAAATGCTAATTTCCATAAGTGAATCCGGCATATACGTGCAGCGAGTTTGTGTCGGAATTGCAGCCAAATAGGCCCGGGTCGACCCGCGTATAACTACTATCCATATTCTTCGAAACAACAATGCGGTGACTCATATAATTATGATTGAATGTTCTTTGTTTGTTCGTGTATGTAATTCCTCAATGTGTTTCTCATTTTGTGAATGAGAATATAAGTTTTTTTAAATAGAATTTAATAAAAAAATACCAATAAAAATTAATTATATAAATTATAATAGTGTATAAAACCCTGTATTTTGACAAATAAGAGGAATTTTAAGTTAAATGAAGATGCAAAAATATTTGAAAACTAGCATTTTACTAAATTTGATTCATAAAGTTTGTAAACATATCAAACAAAAGTTTATTTTATCGTAAAAGTACTCTGATTTTGTCCATTTTGCTAGTAATATTGCATATGCTGTGGAACGAAATTGCATTCCGCATCCCCATTAGCAGCAACTGTTGCATGTTGTTATTAAAGAAAAGGAAAAGAAACTTTTCTGCAGCGCACTAGCATTAAAGATGGACGCTTGTTATAACCAAACCATCGTCTCTGAGACGCACCACTGAGTTCAAATGTTTATGAGTTAAAATTTTCTTCCTTTTTGTAAATTTTGCTTTGAATCGTTATGATAATTTTATAAATTAGAAAATGTAATCGATATTTATAAACTGCATTTTCTTTGGTGTAGATTTCCTTTATAAATACTGGTTAAGAAAACAAATGATTGCAGTTCATAAATTTCTAACATCTCACCTCAATTACTTCAAAATATCCCCTGGCTACTATTATACAATCGAACAATGTTTGCGTTCGCTGCATGATACCATTCTCTTATGCACTCAAAATACATTCCCAGTAATTCTTGTCCACTTGACGGAGGATGGAAGCGGCAAAAAAATCACTTTCGTAAGATGATAAAAGCCTGCTGCATACTGCATACATTCGAAAGGCTTTCGACAGATACTACCGTAGCGGCAGCTTCCTGATCGGTTGCAGATTGCGTTGCCAATCGTTTACATCGTCCCGTCAGCGCACCGTACACCGCACCGGAAAGCATCGGATGACACTGCATCACTGCCGCTTGTCTCTCGCTCGTTCGCTCGCTGTAACGATACCAGTGCGGAAAAGTGCACTAAGTGGATGCACTTAAGACCGTTGCAGATATCCATCCGTCCGAGCGGGTTGAAGAGTACGAATAGCAACGAGTTTGCGTCATCGATTTCGCCCAGTTATCGACAGGGGTGAAGTTGTTATTTTTTCCCTTTCCGCAATGATGGACGCCACAGTTAAAAGCAGTTACTAATGGGTGTCTTTGTCGATTCGATATCCACGGCACAGGGTATGTAAAGATAAACTCAATTCCAAAATGAAATATATTTGTTAGCAACGGTTTGACAAGTAAAATGAATAAACTGCATAAATCAACTAGGATAATAAAAAGGCGAAAAAGAGCACATTGTGTTAATCAAACTAAAACCGTATGCGACACAAAACTCGCACCACTCCATTGTCTGAAGTGGCTTCTAGCTCTACTACATTCCCACTTGATGTCTGTTTGTTTTTTGTTTTTTTTTTTTATTCAACTATTCTGAAGCATTTTGAAAATCAGGTCACGCGAATGCTACTCAGCATTTTGTCCTCCCTTGCCAGTGACCGAAAGTACCATCAACACATCGTAATTGTCACATTTGTCTCATAGTTTGGTGTGTTTTGTTTGTATGTATTTGCCTTTTTTTCCTTCGCAACACTGCAGCAAATTTGATCCTTTTCCATCGCAGCTGACCCATGACGACATCGTGAAGCTGAAGCTTCTTTTTTTGTTGCATTCGTTCTCTGTGCACTTTTATTTGTTTTTCTTCATTTTTGTTTGTTACGCTCGTTTTATGTTTTATCTCAACACGCTTGCCATTCGAGAGCTGCCGGCCATGGACGGTGTATGTTTTTATGATATCTGTTTCTGTTTCGTTGGTCAAATTTGTCTTCACTTCTCTTTCTTTTCGCTTCCGGAGGGGTCATTTTATCCGGCATTTGCTAGCGAACTTCTTGTATCGCTCAGATGACGTTGCTATGTTTTGCTTCTGCTGTACTCTTTCACTCCAATGTATAATGGAACAGCGTTTTCACCCAAGGCTAAGCGTTCGTCAAGTCGTAACAATGGAAGATGGTTTACAATCGTTTGTCTCGTTATGTCGAGCTCTTTTCTTTAACGATGAGCTTCCTTTTCCTTTTCTTCTGTGTTTTCTTCAATTTCCAAGTGCATGTGGCAAAATATGATGCCAAGCCAAAGTATAGTTTTTGATATAATCTTACAATAAGAGGGGTAGTTTATCAAAACGCACAGTGCTCTAAGTTACATCAGTTTATCTGCATTAGCTTAAAAGTTGAAAAAAGCTTATTCTCTGACGAGACAGATTTGAAGTGGTGAAACAATTTTATGGCTCCCTGGTGGTGCTCGCTTCCCAGAGCTCCAACAATTGGGTCACTGACAGACGGCACTGGATTGGAATAGATCGATTCATAGATATTTCCTAGCCATATCCTCACATCCTGGATAGCTCGGTGGTTTCCATTGTTGTTCGATCAGCCACAAAAAAGCTACTCTCTTCAGCAGCGCCAATGCTCGGTTCTAATGGATGATGATTTTTCTTGTGGTGGCGGTGAGCTGAATAAAACTTGGTTCTCCGCGCTACACGCTCCACACTCTGCAAATTATACGATTACTTTTACAGTACTCGGAAAAGATAGCTACGCATCAATCTGATGATTTGATGACGTGGAAACGAATCACAAATTGCCACCATCCGTTTGCTAGTGTGTGTGGAAATTCTTTGCTTCAGTGCTGAAATGCGTTAAACTTTCAGCGTTTAACAAACAGTGACCCTATAAACGAAGCTATCAAAAGTACACCGACTTAGTTTTCCGTAATGCAATTGAATCGTTTTTTACAATTTAATTTGTAGGTACTTTGTAGTAGTACTCGTGTGCAAACACAATGTAATCTCCTTTGATGACTGAGGTTTAAACACGTACCTTATCATAAAATATAAAAGAAAAGCTTCATTTACCCCACCTTGTGTCGACCGAGTGAATGAAGGGAATATTACTATTAATTACATGCAAATGCCAGCCGGATCAAATTACTGACCACCTATTCCCTTCGCAGTACAACTTAACCATTGCTTCATTTTTGTAATTAGCAGCATTATAATTGGGTCATTATATTTGTCCGTACTTTAATTAGTGCTCATCAAACAGACGCGAATAATCGCACTGCTGCCTGGCGAAAGGAAACGGTACAAATAGAGGTTTGAGTGAAAATACTCTCGTAAAAAGAGTTTTTTTTTGCTTCCTGTTTACATCCTGCAGAGGACAGAAAAGGGTTCATTCTTTGTTCGAACGCTTAACATTTTTTGCTGCTGTTGTGCTTGTGCTGCTTCTTTGTTTCCATTACATGCTCTACTTATAAAAAAAAAAGAATGAAAATTATTATAAACAATTCTACGTAACATAAATTTTAAATCATAAAATGTTTTGTAATACATTTCGTATCATTACTTATTACTACGGTTGACTTAGACTACATTGAAAATTCTGTTATATTATCTAAAACTCTTGTTTGATCGTGAAAATATTGTGCCTTTTTTTCATTCAGTTTATGTTTTTTTGCGGTCTTCGGTTTTACTGTAAATATAAGAAATGTGTCTTCAGAACTGTCATTTTCAAACTGTAATGATAAATTAACACCTAGTAAAAAAGTACCTAGAGCATTTTCGATTCTGAATTATTTTTAATCGCATTTCGTATCGGTACATGCACGGTTATACATATATAAAGCACCAGGCGCCTCCATTTGAACTCCTTTGACCGGCTATGGCGCTTTTAAAATGCGCTTCCACGCTCAGCAAAAGTGCACGGTTTTTCATAATTTATTTATTAAATGCTACATTAGATTGTAAATTGATAATAATGGTGCTACTAATTGCACTATGAAAAAAGTAAGTGTTTGGATTTTCACTGACAGATCTATTTTTGTACCTTAATAGTTTTACCTTATTGTGATGTAATGGCACATAAAAAGAATTCCCACTGTACTCGATTTGTTAAAATGAAAGGGATTCATGTGACTCTAACTATCGAATTTCCTTCAATATCTTTTTAGAGGGCGTTCCATTTTCTCCTATGTTTAGAATAAATTTCTAAAGGCTTTTTGTCCATTAAAGCGAAAAATAGCGATATCCTCGTACTCGAAAAAATATGTTATGCTCTTGTAAAATAACGCGACGTGGAGATTTAGCACTGTTTATTATTGAAGCTTGCAAAGATATCGTGTTCACAACAAAAAGCCAAAGATCGCTGTAACAGCAGAAACGATAACGAAGCATAAATAAATGCACAAATAAACAATTCCACCCTTCCATGTAGTTTTCACCCTAAAGTGTCTGTCGCACAATCGTTACTGCAATGCTTAATCCTTTCATATCGCCTTCCCTCCCGTAGGGAGCACTGGGGTGACTTGGCTCAGCCTTGAAGCGTTTAAATCATACTCTTCGTTTCATGTAACAACGGATGTTGGACTGGTTTTCTAAGAGCAGAATAAATGGGTCCTTACATGTCTGCCGGTACCGTGGCACATTAATCATGAACAAGACGGGGAACTGGGTGAGACCGGCATGGGAAATGTCTACAAGCGCGATTGATAAATTCAAAGTCAAAGCTTTTCCGTACACTAAAAGCATAAGAAGTGTGCGGTAGAAGAATAGATGTTGTTTAGTTAAGGGATTGTAATGGAGACTAGACGGTTTGTACCATTTGACAAACGATGAGGGAGAGCATGTTTTTTTTTTTTTTGTAGCTAAGCTTATAAACAAAATATATTTGCACAAAAAGTCACCAAATCTGGCAACGAAATAGTAACACCCATACCTTACCATCGTTTATTATTGTAAGGCTTGGTCAATTTCCAACACCGCCGCAAGGCAAGCAAATCCAGCAATATACAATCAAAACGCACGCTTGAATTACATCGTTGTTAATACACTCGAGCACGACCGTTCATCCATCACGTAGCAATATATTGAACACTTGTGTGAAGTATCGCTTCCCATGAATTGGTTTATTTATTTTCCCACACAGTGGACTTTCCGTGAATTCCTGACACAATTCGTAACGTTTCGGGTATGTTTATTATGCTATGTAAATTCCCGGGCTTTGTTCCATTGCATGCTGTGCAACGAGATGTCGGTGCTTTACCGTGGCCGTATGAATTGCCATCCTGCACCGATTTTGCTATTCTCTTTTCACACAAACACGTCGAATGTTGCAGACCGCTTCGTAAAAGCCTCGTTACATTCGTTTACGGTGTTGGGATGAGGTGAGGGTAGTTTTGAGAATGATTATTTATCAAACTCATTTGGCACATGCCGGGTGGTGCCGCCGGGACAAAAGATGATTTTGTTGCTTTTAATAACAGCTACACGGTGTACTTAGTGGTAGCTGAGAGAATGAATTATTCAATCTCAATTTGCCCGTAATGTGTGATGGAATATTTCCGCCCACTGGCAAGTGTTCCATAAATTTTACGTTGCAGCGAATGCTTGTGAATCAGGAACTAATAAATGAATGATTCGTCAGATGGGCTACAATATTTGCAAGAAGACAAACATCTCCCGCTAAGTAATCTGTTTAGAAATCAATAATACTATGCTAATCAATCCATTGGATGAATCGTAATTTGAATTTCGAATGTAAACAGGCTGTTTACTTTGGGTATTAACAATCGTTACAGTGAATTTACTATGAGGCGAATAATGTTCGTGCTACTGACCTGACACTTAAACTGGTCGCTGCTTCTAGCTACAAAAGATACGGTCATATCGAAACTATAAACACATCCCCTCCGATAATACGGTGCAAACATAAACCATATGTAGCTATGCACGTTAGAAAACAGACACGGTAGATTAATGTGCAAACATCCTGCCATGCTTTGCGTAGTTGAAGATGAAAAATGGGTGGATGGATATTTCATTTAATTAAATACCTGCCGGGCACCACTAACGTTGACGCAGTACCAGTCGAGACGGTTGTCTATTAGAAACCACTCGTTTCCACTACGTTCATACTGGTCATGCTGGACTCATGGTGTGTGTTTGTAGGTTTTGTATGTATGTGTTCGCAAAATGTTACCCATATTGTGCCGGATAACTCCTTCGCTGCATAAACACATTTCTTCCGAGAAGTTTTTGATCCTGAAACAATGGATTTAGTGCCAGAAGGCAGATAAGCTTACTCACAGACGAAAACCTTCCCATCCAAAGGCTGGCGCCTGTTTGTTAGTTTCGTATTGTCAACCAACAGGAAGGCGGTTGTCTCCCATCTCCATAACCTAGGTGCTGATGTTTGCAAATAAGCCCTTGCGCATTGTTGCTGCTTTGGTACAGGGTACGGTGACCGGGTGGAGTAAGAAATAACAAAATTCATTCTACCGGTTCGAGGAATTGTTCGAACCAGCCAACCCCAACCTAATGTAAACCGTGCAAATTGATAGTAAACCGGTAAGGCATGACGGTTCCTCAATACGATGATATTCCTTCGAGGTAGTGAAATTACTGTACAACAGAATGAATGTGATGAATAGTAATTATATTAAATGTAAGGGTTCACTATCTCCCATTCAGACTTTCAACTTACTAGTTTCAGTTATGGGTTTAAAATACACATGAGGTTTTATGTTGCATATAATAAAGATTTAATAAATATATTTATTAAAAATTTTCAGTACATTGAACATTTGATCTGAAAATGTCCAACGAATAAATAATTGATTTTAAAATTAACAAAATAACGAAATTCTAATAAATACGCATATGGGAAAAACATCCTTGTAAGGAATGTAAAATAGTAACGACCCGTTTTTGACGATGCACAACTTTGTTTCCACTCGTTTTTTTGACAAAAAAAAGGCTGATAATTTGCTTTAGACGACAAAAGCTTCATCGAATGTAATTTAATGCTGTCAATTTACATAAAAATATTAAGCAACAAAAACTCAATGGTAAACATTTGTTTTCCTTCCAGGTTGGCGGTTCCTATGCCTTTCCATGCTGTTCGTCGCGACCGCTATGCTGTGCAAGGAGCAGGGTATCACCATAACAGGCGTATGTGCAATCTACGAAATCTTCGTCGCCCAAAAGGTATGTAAAAGTTTGATTGAAGAACCCAAATTTCCAGTTCTTGACTAGTGTGTTCGCCACTTATTGGACCTGATTCTGAGACAAAAAGAGCTTTTCAAAATGTAAGGAATTACTGAAGTAATGTATCAAGTATTGAGTAATGTATTTATTCAACAACAACAAAACGGTACTAAAGGGTAACAGAATTGATTTTTTAATTAGAGGTTCATTTTAAAGATTGCTGATGTCATTACTTTAACAAAAACAAATTAAAGCCACACAACATTGCTAACCGTACAATCTCATTCCTTATTCTCATGAGAATTATTATTAGATGATGATTTCGCACGATCTCTTCCTCTCGATTACTTTCTTTTGTTCCCAGTGTCAACTGGCAAAGTGAACAATACCGAAACAATTCCAACAATTTAGGTCAATTTTCCGCGTCCATAATCTTTTCTCCGCGCCACGAAGGCGTTAGCTGTATTGGGGCCCTATGTACGTACGCACATACCTCTCTCCATGGACCGTGTGGTGTAACAGTGGCAAAATATTTTCATTTTTCTTGCTTATGATATTTAACCAAAACAAGGCTCACACCAGCGCAAGTAGGATATTGTGAGGTTATTTTTTCGACCATCATATTTTTCAACCGGAATGTGGTAAAGTTACCTACACATTTCTGAAGCCCATGTATGGGAAAGTAAAATGATGCTACAATAATCTAGACTCGCGAACAACGGTGGCGTAAAATGAATCAAACGAAATTTTTCCTCGATGGAACGATGTTACTTTCTGCCTACGCATTTCCCAAACGAGCAGAGTTAAGTACGGCCGGGGAAAAATTATGTTTAACCTGCAAAAATTTGTTTAGGTCGTCCTTTAAACTATACAAACATGTTGACCGCCTAAAAGTATGCAAAACGAATGATTATTCGGTATGATAAAAATAAATTTTGCTTTGAAATTGCAAAGGACCGCAATGAAAGTTTCACATATTCATTTCGAATTTAAAATGTAAAAATAAAACAATTGCAAAGGAAATTAAAACAACCATGATTAACGTTATTATCAATCGTTAGTCATTAGTTGCTTACTCAATTTGCAATACGAAACCACAATAATCTACCAAATGTAACACATACGGCGTGTAGATTTCTGATCAAAACACCCAGTATTTGGTTACGGTTCAATCTCGCATTAAAAGCATTTCCAGCAGTCAGGCGAATCCACTTTGAATTTTTCGACGAAAACGAAGTGCATTAGCGCACCACCGAAAACGGTAAAAGCACTGGCTTTCAAGCGATCTCAATTGACCGGCCATATTCAGCACCTTTTCAAAAGGTTTATCCTGCACCCGGAGTTCAGCGGTTCAGCTGTGCAAATCCCTGGGTAGATTATTTCTTGCCACCGTCAAGTGCATCCTTTCATCGAAGGTATGCTTGCATTGGTGCGCCACGTTGTCACGATATGCCGTTCTTTTTACCCCGTCACTAGAGCCGGCCGTCAGCCAACGTGGATCGGGGTCGGGGTTTTGTTGATGCGGCAGAACCAGGGAGCGTGGATTCCAACGGGAGCAAACATTATGTTGTTGCCACGGATGAACATCATGCGGCATCATTTGTAGTGCGCGTAATGGGAAACACCGAATGGCGTGTCCTACTTTTCTCCCCATAGGAAGAGCGCACCGAGAGCTGAGCGAGACCACAAGCCGTGTGGAGCGATACACCTTCAATAGCCACGGTATGATGCGATTGCAGATGCCCTTTCGACCAGATATGCGATTTTGTATTTTATTTTTTTCTCTTTCGTTGAATCCATTTCACACTCTACGAAATTGGCTTCGGGAAAAAGGGTGCTGTTTTGATGGGAATGTGTATATCTGTCGTGCTGAAAACATGAAAGGCTGTTTTCGCATCTCTAAACAACTGGGAGGTTTTTTTTGCAATTTGAAGATGTGTGTTGCCTTACACAGTTGCAACCGCTGTCGTGCTCACTTGAATGATGGTAGCTTGGGATTTTCTGGATAATTTCAGTCAAATTTCGCAAATGCTCGCATCGATAGTGCATCGTGTTTACGATGCACTATTAGAAATGATTCGCTTTATGGCAAGTGGTGCTTTGCCAAAAAATTGTCCTGAAATGATTGGACCACCAACGTTGACCCATTTTGTGGCATTTTCGTAAAGAGGCAAAATATCAAGTGTTTTGCTGCATATATCAATCAGGCGAATATGTCTAATCAAATTCAATTCATGTTTGTTCTGGTACTAGTTTTCCAGCTTTATTTATTACGTTATTCTATGCAATCCTTTCTTCTGAATTTGACAATCAATGGGACGAGCAACTTGCTTAAGTTTATGCAGCACAACAAACATTATCCTATTTGAGGTCGCCCTGTAGGTCTAGGTTTTCCTGTAAAATTACTTATCAATCCTCAGTAATAGTTCTCGACTCACATTACATGACATCATTTCGATAAACATAGACGGAGAAAGTTATTAAACAGAACTACATCTTCTGCTTGGATTTCACTGTAATCAATCCTGCTAGATATTCATCTCAAAAACCCGTCTACACAGATTAATCCATCTCAATAAAAGTCCAATAAACAAACACGGTTGATGCAAAGCTTTGTAGTTAGCATTCCATTAGAATGCAATGTTGAAAAGTCAAACGAAATGTTTTATCTGATTTGTCATGCACGAGGAGACACGTATAGTTCATTATTTCATTCGTCCCGGCCGGCACAAGACGGACAACTCTCGGCAAAAATCGTACCAGAGGCGGTAGATTAGGTTCGGAAGTTCGTAGTGCAAATCATGTTTTCTACCATTCCGAACACGATCAAATAAATGGATGCATTTTTCTATGTCCAAACCTACCGTCCACCGTAAGTCTCCGTGTTCATTCGTTTGATGAGTGTTAGAATGGAATGAATGCTGGCTCGGATTAAAATTCCACGTGCATCTTCTTCAATATGACAGAAGAGATGCTGCATCAGCCGTAACAAAACCGAACAGCAAGAAGCTTCGATCGTAATGAAATATCGATGTATTCATAATTCAATTCATCTCTTCCTTTACGCAATCCAACGCCATAGCGCACGTCCAAGTACGGCACTCGAGTTTTATTGGTTTAATGTGGCAGACAAAACGGAACCGGTGCTGTGTCACAAAGGATCTTCGACAGGATCACAGAATAGGAGAGGATACCCATTCCGTGCGTACCGTTCTGAGGTGAGATGGTGTTCCTCCTAATGCATAAGGACACCGGTTCTGATTTATTCCATCCAGTGGCCGTTCGTTTGCACATTGTCTGACATTTGCTTAATCTATGACAGTCGTTGTGGTGTGCGGCGGTCATTGGATTTGGTTGGATCGAAAATTAAATGAAGACGAGTGCAATGAAGTCCGGGCAAGTGTCCCTCCGGACCGAGTATGTCCATTGTTCCGTTGATGAATCACTGCCTCAGCTCGAGTGCTCGAGTTTGTACTGGAAATAAGACACATAAGCATCCGGACACAACAACGTCCTTGTAGAGCTGCGAAGACGTTGACGAGGAGAAAACCTCAACAAGACTTATCACTATCATTCCGACTAGTTCTTTCCGTTTCTTCCCCTCTCTGAATACAACAGCCCGACCTTTACTTCCAGCACTCAATGTTCAGAGGAAGTTTTTGGGGTTGTATTTCAAATTTTTACACCCCGCATTCCCCTTCCCCTTTTCGCTTGCATCCAGCGACAACTCTCGTCGGTGCATCATCCTTCAGGTAACAGCACAAACGTCGGGCGGAAGTGTTAGTCAACTGTCAACACGGGTCGACAGGACGTGACGACACGGACGACAAAAAAGCTGACGACATGTGCAAAGTTCTTCCATCATTTCGATACATTTCATCCTTAGTCGTCAGCGGATGAAGCAGACGGTACAGTACCGCGCTCGGGGCAGGTGAAACCGGTTCTCATCGTCTTGTCTGACGAGCTTTCAGCTTAGACGATTGCAAGCTCTTACTGTGAGTGTGTTTTTTTTTCATTCTCTTCTTTGCCCGCAGCATTGTAAAGCTTGAGCAGAGGAAGAAATATGTCTGACATGATGTGAAGTTTTTTTCGCCGGTTTCCCCATTGCACTCGCCTCCAGCACTCGTTGGTACAACGGTTGCAATACATTGCAGTGTGCGTGTGTGTTTGTGGGAGTTGGAAACAAAACATATAACAATGCCCCAGACGGGTCAAACCACTTGACGATAGGATTTTACAAGCATTCGCTTGTTTGGACGAAAATTTATTTTAAGATTTCTGCTTCCATTCACTTAATTTCCAGTTTAGAGCTAAGAAGGATTTATGGCATAATTTCAAACTTCTTTGTACATGTTTTTGCTAATCTATGCCATACACAACTGGCGGCTTATAATTTACAGTTTATTGCTTGTCAGATGGATATTTCTTTCTCCAAAGTATTGTTACGTTTCTGTTTGTTATAACAATTCATTGTTTAGAATCAAATGTGAGAACCAAAACAATAAATTATGTAATCGTATATAATGCTTTCGTACTATAGAAGGTGAAAGAAAAAATTATGTTCGAAAAGAAATCTCATGATCAATTTTAGAATTAACGCGAAGCTGAAGTTAATGTTTGGTCTCTGTTAATTTTTTAATCTAAATCATATTTTTCGTTTGAATCTGAATTCAGCTTTGTTTGCGTGTTCCAACTGCTACCCAAATAGTTCATATTTGACGGAAGGATTAATGGTCAGTAACAACAAGCAAAGTTAAATAACAATGCTCTAGGAGATACTTTATTTATAGTTAGTATAACTGAATTCATTGAAAACACTTTCAGTAAAAAATGTTAAATCTTGAAACGAACACGCAGCCGGAATATCAGTCCTTGCTTCGAGCGAAAGGCCTGAAAGGGATCTTAGACCCGGTCTGTCGTATGGAAATCTGAATCTTACCCATAAGTCCTTTCTGTATGAGTAAAACATTTGTTATTAAAGCCTTAAGACTAAAGACGAATAATTCTAACGAATTTTTTTTTAATTTTAATAATAAAATATGTGTTATTAATTGATTCATATTAATTTTTGGCACATAAAATATAAAAGTATAATATTCGGGCCGTTTCCCCGTACGCAGGACTGATTATCCTGAATTGATCCCGTTTTGACATTTGTCTACCAGATTTTTGAAATTTTCATTAAAAAGACAATTTATGATTCGATGCCAATTTTTGCTTTTCTTTTGGGTGCAAAAGTTTTTCAAGGTATCATGAACCCCACTACTAGTTAATATTTAAAATATTCTTATAATGCACACTGTTTGTTCGGTAGAGAGTGTGCCTAAATGTAGGCTCGCTAATTACATTACTTGCTATAATTTATACGTTACAGGGTTTTTTTTTATATGATTGAACAATTCCTGCGCGTTTGTCAAAAATCGCAGCGCATAACAGCTAAACAGTCGCAAGCAAGACGACAAAAGCATCAGCCATAAGAAAAGAGAGGCACATGATAGAACAAACGCAACACATGTAACAACAATATATTACCGCGTCGCTGACGTTGTAGTAACTTGCGCTGCAATTGTGATATTATGTGCTTCCATTTGGTTATGGCTGATACTTTTGTCATCTCGCTTGCCACAGTTTAGCTATTATACGCTGCTATTTTTGAAGAATGCGCTGGCGCTGTTCATTATCTAAAAACCCTTTATTTTGCAAACATACTTTTAAAATGAAACAAATGCTACAAATAATGTAATTTGCAATAGACTCATATTATAAAACCTACACAATTATTATTGTGTTTAATTAAATTAAACCAAAGTATGCTCTTTCACAAAAAAATGCTTTCAATCAGTCGTCACTTATTCTATTCCATATGTGGCACAATCATTTACGATCCACTCACGTTTGTGTGCATCACGCACCGGCAACGTGCGAACAAGTGGATCGTTTTCAGTCACTGATCATTTCACCAGGAATGTAATAACTGCCTAGCGACACGTCTATCCCACCCGTCAACGAGTCCAATTCAAGTTTGCCACCGAACTGTGATGCGGGAAAAATGTCGTTTTTTTTCAAACAGCAACTCGTACCGGGTAGTACACCCACTCGTCGCGACTAACTGTCACATACCAATTACGAACAATGCGCTCGATGATGAATTGATGTGGCACAAAAACATTCCAGATAAGGTGGTACACGTGATTTCTCTCTCACTAAATAGAGGGGAAAACTAGTGAAAACATGTATTGCACTTTCGCGCCATTGGCTGTCGGTAGTGCGTATTCGTTAACGGTGTTGTGATGCGGGTAGTGTACAGCATTCGATAAAGAGTGCAACGTGCCTGGAAAAAAATATTGGAAAACTAGAGTGATGCGCTTTGTAGAAAGGATCAGAGAGAAAATAGTAACATAAATCAATGCTAAACCAGGGGATGCTAAACGTGGTTCGTCCGAAGCGTGGAAATGCCTCCCAAAACTGCTGTTTCTCCCACTCATACGTTTCCCAGTGGAAGCTTTGTGGTCATTTCGAAGACATACATCCGGCATCCAAGTATCACTACACATACATGCGTAGTAAACCGTCACACGGAAGCGGCTTTGTTATGTGACAAATTTCAATTAAACCACAAACAAAGCAAGCATTCACGGAATGCTGCTCCCACGTTGCCTACGGTGCGAGCGAAATCGAAGGTCCACAATCAGGCCTAGCGAGAAACTCCCCCAAAAACACAAATCGTCTCGAACGGGTTCAAACTTTCCTCACTGCTACAGTAATGCCATCGGAGTGACTCTGACTGATGTGTAGTTCATCCATTTTGTTCCAAAGCGTTGGGTCATAGTGGCATGCGTAAAAGACCGCCACCGTAGGTTGAAATATCGCTTTCAAACAATATTATAAATCGCTCTTGAACGCCAACCTTTTTGCACATGAAAAGTGGGACACGTTCGAAGGATGTTCTTCAACGTTCGAGTGTCGTTTTCCCGGACATTTCCGTATGGTCCTGTGGATATTGGTGTGTGAGTGTAGTCGCGCGTGTGTTTGGTTTATTTTGCGACCCAGGCTTGTGTTTTTCCAACCCAGCCCAGTCGTATCCAGTCCCGGCGACTATATGTTTGCTCAGTTTGAAAGGTCTTCTGCCTTCCGCCAGAAACTTCCACATTCCAAATTCTGTCGGAAAGCGTCGCAGCATATTTCAACGCACCTTTCCCGACGACAGGGGAAGCCGAACACGAATGCGTTGGAAGCTGCGTTGTGAAATTCAAGAGCATTTCATCTTTCACCCCTTTTGCCCTAGTGAAGGTGGTGGAATAGACGTGGACGGTGGTGCGTGTGTAAAGAAAGTGGATGCCACTTCCGTATGGGAGGTAACGGACGTACCCGAATGCCACGAGTAAGCACAATGATTGAGTGACAAACGGAAAAGCAAACATCGGCACATCGTCCGATCAGGGGCGGGGAGCGAAAAGGAATGAACAGCGGGAGGAAAGGGGAACGGAACAGACGGAATTTATGGTAATGGATTTAGGAGTACCGGAAGGTGGGTTAGAGGAAGAGGTGGGAAGGTGGAGGTAGTTCGTGACGCGCAAACGAACTCGGTTTGGATGTTGGAGTGGATGTTTTTACTTGTACCTTGTCGCCATTGTCGTATCCTGCGAAGGCAGACGGTCATTATTAGGAGTGAAAATGTATTCCCAGCAGTGTGCCGCGTGTCGATGACTCTTACAGCTCCCGGGAGGGTTTATTTTTATTGTTGAGCGAACTGACAAAAATTCCTTGCCCTAAAAACTCACCATTCGTACAATATTTGGTCCAAACGGTCGATAAAGCTCATTTATCGAACACTTTAAGGCGGGTACTGTCTATTTGCAGTTATTTTTTTTTTAACTTACTCCATTTATTCTTACCTAACATTTTTCATCGTCCAATTAGCATTCATTCTCGTAGTATTTCAGTTTCGTATAACAGTGTACGATCACGAAGCCTGGATAAATTCTAACTTAGTCGCTTCATGTATCGTGCTCGTAAATAATCAAGGTACGATATTAATCACATTAATTTCTGATTAATACGTCATCGTACCTAGTAAGTATGTTGTACCATTTCCCAAAATAAATCTTAATCTTTCAGCAGACCACATGCCGAACCGGAAGAGTGCCACTAGGCCCGTTTCGATTGAGGCATTTGCATGAAAGTTTAATGAATGTTCATGTACGCTCACGGGTCATTTGTCGTCGGTGTACGCTTCTGGAATTTTACTACCCAGTCGCTAACTAGTGCTGTAACGTGCTCTCTATCGCTACTTCTTGGAAAAGGAGTTATTTTCAGCAGGTCACATAATATCGACCAGCGGAAATGGTGATGTTATGCCGAATGCATACACTTTTTATGGTTGCCGAGCTCGATTAATTCCCCTTTCGAGCGGATTTAATGATCGTACGGGGCGAGTTTTGTTCGTTGTGGGACTGCGTTACACGATTCATGTTTGAACGAATTCCAAATGGTGCTGGCTCTCTTGCACCGTTAGCTCAGCTGGAATACATCACCGGAAAATAAATGAATTCCAACCACCAAAATCGACACCAATTACTGGGACCGTCTTCAGGTTGCTAATCGAACATAGTGCTTCAGTCAATCAAATTAAGATTTAGGTCGACATAAATACGGTGTCACTTGCCGAACGATGGGAAAATGTATGATTTTGCGGTGCACAAGGATTTCAAAAATGTATCTCCAAGGAACACTTTCAAAGTTTCTTATACGGTCATATAAGAACAAACAAAACACAAATTCAAATTAACGAAAATAATGTTCTTTCTCGACATGTCACCAAATGATTATTTTGCAAATGCCTGTTTTATGTTTGACATATTCTGGAGAATTTTTATCCAATCCCAGAGCATAGATGTTTAAAATGTCAGGAGTGCTATAAATTATTCGTTTAAGTATGGCATTATTAAGTCTGTCTTATATCCCAACGCGTTTCATAATTGCAAAGCGCAAACTAAGAACATTAAAATAATTAATTAAATTAATTATTAAAACTCTTCTACTGTGACGATCGCTACGCGCGTTACTCCAGCCTTCGCCTACATCCATCATCGGCTCTTTACACATCTTCTGCTATCTGAATACCGATACGTTCGTTCGACTTAATCCAACCTTGGTACCGATGACCACAACGATGTTGGTTTTGTCAACAACAGGTTTAAAAATTACGTAATTACAATGTCAAGAACTTGAAATAAAACAACGAGAAAGGTGTCTTATCAAACAGCATTTTGAACAAGCTAGTGTGATATGCACACGTTTAAAATAATCTACATGATACTACTCAGCAAAACAGCTTTAACTATGGCATTCCAAGCTATCCTTCACATTGCCATATTCATTTATTGAGACTGTCTCATTGAATTTGAGGACTCCGATTCCACTTATTGTTAGAACAGCGTGAAAATTCTTCATAACAAATGCAATTTGTCCTTTTTTACGCACATTTGTCTAGAATGCCGATTTGTTAAATAAAATCACCAAGATCATGATGTCAACTGCAGTATAATTTTTTTTTTTTTTATCTTTACTTGTATGGATATTCCTTCGTACCGGGTACCAAGGAATATCAGATGCTCAAACTATGCTCTCTCCCAGATGCCTCGAATATCCCGATCTGTAATCTTAATATGAAATACGTGGTCTGATACACAATCATTTGGTCTACACCAGCCACGAACTAAATATCATATAGCATCCTTATTCAATATTTTCAACATTTTATTATATTATGTTTAGCAAATATTATTGCTCCAAACTGTAAAAGCACAAAATACGATAGACTTCATGTTGAAAACTCTTAATTGACATTACTCTACAGCTTAAGTACGCATAAAAGTAACACTAAGGGGCTGCCATATAAAATCGTTTTTCCACGCCTAACATTAACATGCATATATCTGCACACACCATGGCCTTGTTATCATCACGCAAGCACGTAACTAAGTGCTCATTCATTAATTGACAAAAGATTAAAAATTTCACAACGCTGCCAAACAACAACGCATTCGCTGTAAACGTGGATGCAACCGTCTCGAACGTTTCATAATGTCTCATCAACCTACCGGGACCGTATACAAGCTGAACATTATCGTTGGTAACTTACTGAGCAAAAGCTCATTCGCTTACCCATCCATGTGTTGATAATTTGCAATCAAGAGCACGCCCTTGCATCTGTTGCAGCCCACCTGCGATGTAACTGCACGAAAAATTGCCTCAAGTGCTCGTATTCGCCGGTTTCCTGTAGCGCAAACGAACGAGCTGCGCTGTTCAATCTATATTAAGCAAGTGAACCGTTTCCAAGAATGTTATTTAGCTGTGTTTTTGGGATTTTGAGTTTGCGAAATTTTCGTGTTGCCAAGGCAAACACTTCACAAACCAATAACCGTATGCAACAGCACGATATTGCTGAAAGTCTCCATTTTTTCACAACACTCATCCTCTATGAACGAATGCGAATCTTCCTACTAGCGATGCAAATGTGTGTAAATCCTTTAAAATGTTCATTCACTAACTTTACACCGAAAGATATTGTTGTGGGATGTATTCTCCCGTCGCTTGATGCATTGCAATACATTCTTAAAACTCACCAAAACTTTGCTTTTAACAGTTTTAATTACAAATTCTTCATTCAACAGTGCGGGATGTTGGTCACCGCTGGTTCCAATATGTACACACCTCTCAACAGTAACACATGTTTAGTGGTTCACTGAAACACGCTTCGTCCTTCTCCTTCATTTAGTTTCTTCCAATTTGTGGCGTATCCACACATTCGCGTGTAATTTTCGTGCTGTGATAATAAATTTATAATGACATTCGAGAGAGGAAACCTCGGAAACGCTCTCCCAAACACCGAACGCTTATGAAGGCACGAGCTGTAACGAAGCGTCAGGTGAAATGTTGTTTTCGGAGGATATTTTTAACCGCTCGTTACCGTCCGATCCTTGGAGAAAGCACTGAGCTGCCACAAACTACTCGGAAGGTGTTGGTTGGCAAGCGTGAAAAGCACGGCAAATGCGTTCCGTTTCCATGGAGTAGCAGTACCGCACATGATCCGCTCATACGTTACACATTAGCGTTTATGTTACCGGTGCGAGATGATGTTATTAGCGGTGGCAATGGTTTACGTTTAGATGGGCGCAGTAACGCAACAGAAAGCGAGGAAGAGAATGGAAGATGCGAGTGATGGCAGTGGGAAAAAGGTTTTGCCCATTTGCTCCACAGCGCACCCCACGTAACGGAGTACCATCAGCATCAGTGGCACGATAACGATGCCCCGAATGGAACATGTCGTGCCAAAATGATGATGGTGGAACGACATTTTAAGCGACGATCTTCTAATGGCGTACGAGTGCCAAGGGAACAGGTTTGTTTGTTGCCTTGGCCATTTCGAAACCGTGGGATGAATGCTCCTCTGTTGCAATATCGTGTATGAAATCTTTACTTTTCAGTTTTTTCTTTCGATTGTTTGTCTTTTCTAATTATTTTTCGTTTTCTCTTTTACTTGCAGGTCAGTTTCCATGTTCTTGAGCGAAAATGATTGAACTAAGTTTAGTTTCGTCCTTGGTAATGTGGTTTGTTTCATTATTCCTTCAACGATTAGAAGTTTTTGAATTAACATTAGCTATATTATAAGCTATTTTTACTTATGTCAAAGTTGGTTTTTCCTATTCATATACACAGTTTGTTCTATTTTTAACTTATCCCGGTACATGCGTATTACACTCCAAATTAGAAAACAACTTGCTGGATGTAACACGCCTACCGTCTAGCATTTCTCGGTAATCGTATCAAAAGACTCATTTCACCAAATTATGATCGTTTACGGCGAACTACACCCGATTCAGAGTTGGACGATGAAAGCAGTGTTTTTTGGCCCAAAATCCCGCACTCTGTTGTGGGTCACCTGATCGATACCCACTCGTGAAGATGAGCTAGAAAGTAATTACATCAGACATTACATCCCCGTAACGTCCATTGAATTTTCTTACGTTTGGGCAAAGATACGGACGATGCGTCAATTCTTGGAAAAAGGGTAGTCGTGCTAGCCTTTTCGGAAGGCAAATTCAGTTATGAACCAACGTTCCATATCCTGCTGGAACCCAATTATGCGCTAAACATAGATCCTTAATTCCCTCCCCCTGTTGTTCGTTCCTTCCATACAAACCTCTGCTTCACTAGTGCCTTTAGCAGGATGATGTAATCTTACGATGGATCTTCGACCTAGCAAATCGAGCACAGCCTGACGGTAGATGTGGATATAGTTTGGTTGGTGCTAGTGGTTGCATCTGTCAAAAGTGCATGGATGCAATTCCCTTGCAGCCCATCGCCCGAAGCACATTGCACGTAGTAGCCCGGTTCCTTGTCGGTTGGGATGCTATCTGTCAGGCACTCATTTTTCATTTCATTCTCAACCCATCCATCCGATGGGTTCGTGCGGTAAAGAGCGAATCAACGTTCGCAAGCAGTCATGCCCGCTGCTAGATTTTAGTTTCACGTTTCGTGTCGAGGTCAGAGGGTCTTTAAGCGAACCATACGAAACACCAGAATGCATCGAAGTACGATGGATGAGTTTGTGGCAGACACGTCGGTGTGTTAGGCTTGGTTTCCCAACGGTCGCCATTTCTAGGTCGAATCATCTCGACTTTGTTGCATCGTCGCTTCTCCGACTGCTAAAGTAACTACTCACTAATTTACTGAGCTGATGGAACGAACGAACAAATAAACCCAGCCCAAGCGTCTGGATGGGGTTACTAAGGCAAGTTAAAATGCAACCACCGGGACTCGTGGTACGATTCACGAGCTTCTGGTATCTTGAATCTCGCTCCTGCAAACGGTTCCAACGGAAGCAAATGTTTACACAACAATTACCGAAAACAGTTGAAATATTTAACCTCAGCCAGGACCCATACTACCGAAGCGAGCTCATTCACCTTCAGGGCAGTTACGGTACCATATGTTTGCCTTCTGGCGCATAACGAACCGGCCATGTATCTTTTGAAGAAAACTTGTACAAATTCAACTTCAAGTCGGAAGTCAAACATAGTGCGCAATATTGATTTATTTATAGTCAGAATATTGCGTGGACACAGGAATAAGGATTTTGTTTTTAGTTGTAGTTGTTTGGCATTTTCAGTTTTTATTTATTAATTTTAACTACAGTATTATTGTATGATAGTTTCAATTTAATTTATTATGCAAATCAACGTCGTTACTGCGAATAATCAAGGTGACAAGGCAAGGCAATAAGATACGGTGAGAATGGAAAGGCACTTGTTACTGGAAACGATAGTGCAGGAACAAAGGGCAGTGCAACATAGTACCCCACGGCTATATCATAAATTCCAAAGACTAACACTCAGGATGCCAGCACGGAAGGATTTCCGGTGAAGCGATACACACATCTCTCTGTACGACGGAGTCGATGAGGGAATAGTTCTAGCTTCTTTCCGCTACGACCCGAATGGATACAGAATATAGTGAACTCTTCTGCTAGAAGCATTTTTTTTCTCTATTCTCCCAAGGAAGTCTTTTATCTCTGCTCTGAAGTTTATGACGGAGGATAGTACCGGATTGTGCATCCGAGTTTTATTGCACATTTATTCTTTTTTTTTTTTTGCACTCTCCACTCAAAGCCATCTTTGTGTGGACGATACCGGCTACCCACAAGCCCGGCTGGTAAAGAAATTACCGAAAAATTAAATCGAGAGTGAAACTACTTTTAACCAAGCTGTTACGATGATGCTTTTGTTGCACCGTTGCATATATGCACTCGTGCGGTCATCATCATTTAGGTCCGGCTCTGGATCGGTGTGGCCAGCGGTTGCCAGCGTAGAAGTAATCAAGTCCCCGGGAAGAAGTCCATTCGACGGGAACTAATTTTTATTACACAATTAAATGTGATGCTGCGTTTACGGACTAGATGGATGAGACTAAAGTGTGGATTTTAGTGTTATTGGTCTTTTAAAAAGCAGATAGGAAGAGAGCAACTCCCGATGTTCCTTTTTGCGGGTAAATACTAGTAATGTCACATGCCTCTTCCAGCGTATCTATACTTCCTGACCACAGCACATTCCCGCTTCCCGATCGGTTCGTAACGCCACAGGCACCGGAAAAAGGGTAGACATTTTGCATTACTTCCCCGAAGCATTCTTGCATCCATTAAAAGCGGACAGCATGAAGGGTGGTTATCATGCGGAGGATGGCATGACCATTAGCAGCACCAAATTACAATGAATGTTTCGAGGCGCGCGTTTGTCGTCGTCCTCTTGGCAAGGGCTCCAAGGGCACGACTTCCGTCGTTCATTGGTGGACGGTCGTGTGGAAGTGTTGGGTTAGGGGGTTGGGTTAAGATTCATCGTAATGGGAGATTTTTATCACCCATCCTGACTCCCGCCACTACCCGTCGGTGCGCTGAATCACATCACATTGAACTGTAATCAAAAATTAAGACGCACTTTAGCCCGCTTGAGATAACGCCGAAACGATCCTTGGCTGGTTTTTGGGTGTTGCTCGTCGACGTTCGCATTTGCTTTAAAGCGTCCTGGATATGGGGGGAAGGGATGGAGATTTAAAATGAAATCGTCATTAGTTCGTAGTACACTCCGCTTGGAGAAGCTTTTAAGCTGCTTTAGGGCTGTTAGTTAGTGAAAAGTATCGTGCCGGGCGTCGTTATTCCGTGGTTCATTAAAATCGTTCGCAATCGTTCGCTTGAGATCGTCGTCTTTGCGGATGCGTATTGCGTTGCCGTTTTGGCTACCGCGCTGCTGGACTTGGTAAACTGCAAAATTATCTGATTTTAAAAATGGAAAATAGCAACAAGTTGAGTATGCTACATGTGACTTCGGCAGTGTTCAGATAACATCCGACACTTCATTATTTTTCATTTAATATTAGTGACACTTGACATGATGCGCTTTCAGTCGCTTTTGGGAATTCGCACTTTTATTCTGACACATAGCACACAGTGGGTATTCATCGGATCGCTGCATTGCATCTAATATAGTAAGAAATTTTAATATTTATGAGGCTTAGTATAATCATCCAAACATGAAAGAAAATCGTAATCACACGCAAAACACGTTAAACATCGCACCATTTTGTGGTTGTTTGCTTCATATAAAAAAAATCTGTCCCTTTATATACTGTGCCCCAAGCTCCATTTCCTAAAATTGATCAATCTATAATTACTGGCATAATTTAGTTGATTAATTGCTCGGTCTGCATCAATTTCGGTACCTTAAATCCCAACAAACAATAAACCAAAAAGGAAATTCCTTTTCCGTTATGTTTTGGTTCGCTTCTGGTATTTCTCTTTTGTCTTGTACTTCCACTGCGAAACCGCAATCATCTAAAAATTAATCTTTCCCTCCATTTTGAGACAAGTTTTCAAAACACATCATGTGGAGAAAAAAAAAGATGAAAAACACAGCACAGCTGAATGTAATGTATTTTTGAAATACTTTTCACTTTGCTTCGAGCGAGGTGCGTAGACGGTTTATACGTGCGCAGAGTGAGATGGGACAGCGAAAGGTCTTCAAATGAAATTTCTAATCTCCACATCTCAAGCGAAACTAGAACATCCAGTTGAGTTGGGATAGGAAACAACATCAAGTAAAAAAAAAAAACAGGTGAAACATGTTTAAACAAAACATTCGCAACTTAGCTGAAAGTGCCCAAAAATTCATCCGCCCAACTCTCGTCAATCGTAATAGGGTAAGCGTCAGAAGGGGCAATCCTTTCTCTTGTCCCTTTGCGCGTGCCGTACATTGTCGATGAATGGACTTACCGCTGGGAAACCCATTATTATCCTTCGTCCTTAATCCAAAGACCCTATCCACCAACCCGGCGCTGTGTTGTTTTGGCTCTGCATGAAGGAAGGGTCCTGGGATTTTGTTTTTTTGCTTCCTTTATTCTTGGGCAGCTTTTGTCAACATCTTTTTCTCAGAAGCGAATCCTTTTTGTTTTTTTTTATCACATCTGCCCTCGTTTCTCGTGGCCGAAACTTGCTTTCCTCATGGTGGAAAATCAATTAATTTTAAAAGAGAAAAACTGATCCGTACAATCCGGTACGCTATGGTACGGTTTATTTCTGTCAGCTGTGGTCATTAACGTTGGCAAAGCAGCAGTGGATGAAATTTTGGGTTCGAACGAGTAATTAGTGGGACTTGCGTTTCCTCCACGCTTGTAGTTGAGGCAAAGGTGTGAAAAATTAAACGCCTGCAAAGAAAATTGATCGTTTTCAGCATGACCATTTGTACTTTGGGCTTGCAGTTTGTTGAAAAGTTTTGACAATCACCCTCATGCTTGCAATGAATTTATAAATACCAACTTTGCGGGCTGCTCTAGAAAAGACTAAGCGAACAACCTACGAAAATGCAATATAAGTGCGTGATAATTGATTTTCTTCTTTATCAAGCTCTGCTATCAATTTTCTTTTTTAAATCTTTGTGTGTTGGTTTCAAATTGTTCAATTGACAAATGGCGATGTATTTTTGCATTCCTTTTCGTCACGACTCTATAACTTTTTTCTCAAAAGTGCTCTTCCAATCGTCTATAGTCTAAGTGCCTCACGAAATCGTTCGTCTCAAGAAAGTCCCGGTGCAAAATATGCTCCAATTCTTCGAATTGAAACGGTCCCTACGCTCTTTTTAAACCAATTCCAGCTAGCCGTTTGCTCCTCTGTCTCCGTTTACCATACCGTTTTACATTGACTTTGTTTCTACCTTGGCGCGTTTAGCCTGAATCTGACTAACCCAACGAAAAGTTGTCCTAGAGCTCTCGCCACAAAATCGATTTTTTCCGTATCATCCGTTTGGAGGATTGAAGAATAATCCAAATCGATTAACTGTAACTCACATGCTGTGCAAAGGGATATATGGGTGCTCTATACGAAACTACGTCGCAACACGTACAGCCCCAACCGCAGGCGAATAATAAATGAACATTATCCGTAGAACGGGCGCGATTTTCCTCCCGTGGACTTAACGGACTTGTAGCGCAGCTAACGAGCCTTTGGGGAAAATGTTAGCTTTGTAAAACAAAAATAAACCTTTGTTCCCTTCCAAAAACCCCAACAATCCAATCGCTTTTATATAAGATGAAGAAAAACGAATTGCAGCCTTAAGGACAAAAAAAGGATTCGAGGCAACGAAACTGGAGCGGATTTTGTTTGCGCTGAAGATGAATTTTCGGGAATATTTGTTGCACGCTATCCTCCTTAGAAAAGTGCCCTTTAACGTTAGAAACGGTTCTTCTGGAAGTAGCTCCCTTTTTACATCCGCTGCGAGGAATCGGATTAGTTCGGAACAATATCGGCACAGAAAAATGGACGATCCTTTTCTGCGACAATGATGAATGGATCGATCATTCCACTGGAAAAAAGGGCCGTTGATAGGGTTGCACCAGAAAAATGTCATCCTTGCGTCTGTTTTTCGCCAAACAGTAATATATCTTCGAGATATTCACTCAGTCAATGATTGTTTTCTTTTTACCTTTTGTGAAACTCTTTTTAAAAATATAGTGATTTAGCTAGTTTTGTTTAAACTTAAGCTATTGAAATCAATAAAATAAAATAGTTACTTGTTAGTTGTTTGCAAACCTTAAGTAATACAAAACACTAGGCGTCTCCATTGTTAAT
>KI423358.1:0-11846 GCA_000473375.1 Anopheles culicifacies
ACAACACCAAATAAAGAAGATGTTCATTGACTACTCTGAAAGGTAGCATCTGACATTTGAGTTTACTTTAACGAATTGGACTTTAATAGGCAATCTGCTAATTTTTATGGTTTAAAAGTTTTGAAGTGTACTTCTAACAATTTCACTTCCTGTGGTCGGGTACGGACCACAAAACGATTCTTCCCGGGATCTTCGCCAATAATAACTTAAATACTTAATTCCACAGTTTGATCTACCTCTCTAAAGAACTTTCTTGCTTATGAGTACGGAGAAATCCGCGGTCCCTTTCTAAAAATTCTACAACAATTTTTGACGAATTAAAATCAATTGAAATCATGTTCGACATACAGTCACAATCAAAGTGTCAAAAAGTGCTTTGCCGACCACTGAGCTACAGTAATGGCTTTTCACTGCATCCCGTTGCTACCAAGTCCCGCACACCTCATCTATATTGGCAATCGGAACAAATCCCATTATGCGACTAATTAGAAAACAAATTGCGGCCAATGCTACAGTCACGGGGATTTATCGAAGCGTTTCGCACTATGCCACCGTGCGAACGTGTCCTCACGTGAGCGAGTGCGGCTATTGACTCGCATAAAATGCCCACTGCTGGTCGTTTTACACGGTGTGCGCTGGTTGCATAAATTATGTATCAGTTTAACCCGAAAACAAAAAGACGCACACACTCTCACAGTATCGCACTGCAGCCTGGAGCGAATGGTTGGCAAGTGTCAAACGATTCCCCGGTGTGCAGTTGGGGCCTACGTTGATTCGACGAAGTGAGCAATGGCCGTCCTTGGGCAGGGAGGCAAACAACCACAACAAAAAGGACACTAAAAGCCCTAAAACTTACCACACATACACAGCACTCAGGAATAAGGATAATACTTCATTGTTGGAGTTGTCGTTGGTGTGTGATCTTTGTGCTTTTTGCGGGTTGAGGTTTCCAGCGACAGTCCACGCGGGTTGTAGTCATTCTCACTGTTGCTCACTTACACTCGAACCGGCGGGTCGGTTGCGTGCCATACCCCCTGTGTCACCTGTCTGTGGACCAGTTGCGGTAGAATCTCGGAATTTATGGTGCGCAAAAGTCCGTGCCGGAATGTGCCGCGTGCCATCGGCGAACTCTCACGGGACTGTTCCGAGATATTGATCGGTGTTTATGGGTACGGTGCTAGACGTGCTTTGCGGCAGTAAGCAGCAATGTGATGTGCACACAACCGTGTGTAAAAGATCGGTAGATTGGGCAGGTCACGACCAGTACGGTGGTGTCGGTTTGCCGTGGAAGACGATAAGACGAACCGAAACTATGGCTATCCTTTGCTTCTTATTGTGTTTGAGGAAGGAAGGATAGGCACGGTACGGTATGTCCTTGTGGTCTTTCCGGTGATCGGGTTCCGACCGTTACGGAACAGGTGTGAACGGATGGTACGACCTTGTGCAAGATAAGGACGATCCAGCAATGCCTGAGGGTAGAAAAAATGTTTACACGACCCTTGTATGCATAGTTTCACTACATAGATTGAGAAGTTCTTAGAACTCCAAAAACGCAGATGCTTCTAGTGGTATGTATTATTGCAAGAATTAGCCAGATTTGAGCTCCAAGCCAGATGGTAGAATTATTTATTATTTACACGCTCCTACGAATTGTAAAGATTATTGTAATCTCCTGACAGCACTTAGCGTCAATTAGACGGCTGAATAATTCATTGCCAGCTAGCAAAACTTGACCAGGTAAACAGTGGTCTATAGCCCAAACGAGCGCTACAGAAATGCAACGAACACACTATTCGTTCTACAGATCCACTGAACAAACCAGGAAGCGTAGCTAAAAACAAACGAAAAAAGGATGCGCTTCGTCCCCTGTTCTGCTATGCAAAATAGATGCAAACATCGTGTTGACCGGCGTGTCGTGCAAATGTTTGACTGTGTACTGACTCGTGTTCCGTGTTCCGGGAATGTTCGTTTGACTGCTGGAAAAAAAAAATGCCGGACGCTTCTGTCCGAACTTTGGTACGAGAATTAAAACTGAACACATGCCACAACAAAAACCCCATTCCTCCGACGATTAACCTTCCGTGGCACGTTTCGGGCCTTCGTTTTAAATCGAATCCTAGAATTCTAGGTCAACAACGTTACGAAGACGAGTGGTTACTAGGCATACTGCATCTCGGAGGTAATCCCAACGATGCTTCAACTGGAGGGCGAACGCCATCGTGGCACGTGGCCTTCGGCAAGGACACGAAATATCCCATCCGATAGCGTTCGTTCATTCATTTCACTGATTGGTTTTCAATTGAATCGAGAGACCCCGGTTGCAGATGAATGGCACGGTCGGGATCCGCTGGGATGGGCGTTGAGTGTGTCCTTGACCGAACCTTTTGATGGTTGTGCCCAACTCGTGGATTGAAGTTGAAGTGCAAAAGTGCTCGTGGATGATAGCGGCTAGTTACTGGTGGCATTCCGTTGAACATTGCACATCCTTTAGCTTTCGTCCTGTTTTTATGGTTGGGCGTTAATTTTAAGTGAGTGGTTCTTGAGAGGCTATGATTGCTTCACGGACAATGTAGCTCAGCAAAGGTCCGTAAAAGTGGGTTTTAGACAACCAATTTATGAACGTTTATTGGGGTCGGAGTTCGAGACTTTAAAGTGAGATTTTATTGGAATTATAAAATTGAGTAATGTCTTTATCGTTGCTATTCATTCATAGATTGATGCCGCCCTCAGTCTTACCTCATCCTCGGACACCGAAACGACGGCCAACCGCAACCAGATGAAGGTGGACGATATGTTGCGACGAAAGTACGAATCGTCCAACATGAAGCATCCAGGTCGGTCCACCCAAACCGTCTCAGCTGGTCTGTGTGAAATTAATTTACATACATTAACGAGCGGGTTTTTATTCCACAAAACAGACGATGCCCGTGGTGAACATCAGATCGATTACGAGCTGCGTCGGGCAAAGGAGCGAAGGGCACACGAGGAAGTCCTATCTGGACGCTATCGGAATCCTGCCTTTTCGCATCGTACGTGTCGAAGCGTTCAGAAGTTAGACTGGAATTTAAAGAAAATTTTCTCTTTTATTCACAGTACTTCCACCTCCTCCTCCTCCTCCACCACCACCACCTCCCCCACCTGTTTTGAGTACTGCTCCACAAACGGTGCCAACAGGGACGACCACACTCAAAGGGTCGTCTATGAGCAAAGAGGGAACGAGCGAAGAACGTGTAATGGAGCGGGCTCCTTCGCATAGTCTCAGTGCCGACTTTAGCCACAGTAACTACAGCCAGAACTCGTACTCGCTCGACTCCAAGTCTCCCCAACCGTCGGCTGGTGGGGCGGAGGGTGGAGAGCTGCCGGGTAGGACGGCACTCCAGGGCATCAACACCGTTGCCACTCCGGAAGGGTTCCCATGGGGGAAGGACTTTTATCACGGTCGGGAGCCAAGGTTAGGTAAGTGTGCTTCGGTTAAGTTTTATCCAATATCCCAACACAGATGCATTGAATTGAAAGAATCATACACGAGCAATATAGCTCAGAAGAGGAGAATTTGGAAGGTAAAATAGATTTAAGATAGTGGAATATTCGGTACGGACCGATGTTTGAATCCCAACTGGACTCCCAACGCAGGACGGAATCTCTTGTTACAGGTAGATTCAAGTCATGCGAGATGCTAGAAAAGCCAGGACAAGACCTCGAAGATGTAGAGCCATGGAAGAAGAAGAGAAGGTTTCAGAAACAGTCAGCTCCACAATTTATATCTGCGTAGTCCGTAGTTACTTCAAGAAATGAGCAGTGGTAGTACGAGGGAAAGACAGTCTCCGAAAAGTCAGGTAAAGCACTGTAGCACTTCAGAGCGATAATTCGCTATCTTGTGGGTCGCCTTCCAAACCTCAATACTGCATATTCTTCGTTTGGAGCATCCGAGAGTCAGCTTCAGGACATTTGGCTCTCACTGCTGCTATGTCTGCGAGACTTTAAGATTTAGATTGAGCCTTTTGCGTTCGTTCCATCTTTGCAACACTTCCACCCTCACCTCAGACTCTGGCGCCATGAAACCCTCCGTATATTCCCATGTCCGTATATTCTTTATACACTCAGTAGTCATTTAAGATACAAGGAGATCAGGAGAAGTTATTCATTTTAATGTTTTGTTAAACTCTTGAGCTTCGGAACGGTAAGAATGAATTGCAATTGGAAATAATCTCATTAACGGCATGTTACGAGGATATCCGACCTCGATCAAGATCTTGAGCCAACTAGTCGATACAGTAGATATGTAAGATAGAGTTTAAGATTAGTTTTTCGGTAGCTCTGGCAGAAAATTGTAGAAATATCGTTCTGCTAAAGGCTCGTTCTACCTCAGCAAACTCAAGACGTAATATCTTGACTTTTGGGATGGAATTTACAGGTATTCCAAGCAGTGCCTCCACCAGTGACAACGAATCGTGTGCCTTCAGTGGTACGCTCGAGTCGTCCGAGTTGAAGATGTGGATCCGATCGGAGTCGGAAAACTCTGTACCATCGTGGGCATCCTCCATCAGTCTCGACAGCCAGTCGGAAGAAGCGGTACTGGACTTTATGAAGCGATTCGTACGCATTCTCTTCCACGATAGTTCCAGCATAACGCTGCAGCTGAAGTCAGACTTTGGCCAATACGCACGGGTGAGTAACTGGTCCTCCAAATAAATTACAACTAAGGTAATGTAATGTTACATCTTTTGGTTTTTTTTTTAGACGGAAACAGGACGATTATGGTTTTCACGGTTGGTAAACGCACAGCGCGCCAAAACGAAGCGTGTCGATGAATCGACGTTCTACTCGCTGATTCAATACTTTGCGATCGTACTGTTTGAGTGTGCCGAAAGCGAGGACTACTCACCGGCCAAAACGCTTATGAACATGTGCTTTACCTTTTACCACGATAGTAAGCATCAAGTGTCCTACATGTCCAATGGTGGATGTTTAAATAATGTCTTTACTCCGCAGTTGATGTACCGGGCTGTGATCCGTACCGGGAGTACCTATACACCTACCTGCGCGATCAACCGATCTGGCAAACGTTACGCTTCTGGAATGCGGCCTTCTTCGATGCACTGCAAACGGAAAGGAAACATCGACCGGTACCGCCGACGGTTAAACATTCTCCGAGTGCCCCAACGACGCAGATGAAACATGGAGCCAAAGGAGGAGCCACCAGTGGTGGAACCATTCCATGTGCGGGAGATCCATTTTTGGGATTTATGGAAGAGGGTGCAACTACTGCAAGTACTCTTACCGTCCCGGAGCTGGAGCGCTCTTCGTCTACCAGTGCCTGCGATCGGACGGATCCGGCAGAATTGCAGGAGGACAAACACTATCATCAGAATCTTAGCTTTGGCCAGCTGGGGTATGTGACACGAACTCGTGACAACTCCTTGAGAAAGATGTTTACATGAGTTTCTACTGTTGCAGGAGCTTCACATGCAACATGCATGCATTTGGACTCTCGCGAGAATTGTGCAATGAGTTCCTGGTGAAGCAGAGTGTAATTGCCAACCTTTCACCGGGTAAGACCTTTGGGGGGGGGGGGGGTTTTCAACTGTGCCTCCAACTGTGTTTACTGACCTGAGCAACTTTTTGTAGAGCAACAGAAACTGCTTCAAGAGAATGTCGATCGGATGTACCGTGAAACGGATCCATGGAGGGAGAACTAAGACGAAACGGCAGCGATACACAACAACGGATAGTATTTTGTGATAACTTTTTTGTGATGTCCAATAGATGACGAGCGTACGAGAGCTAATCGATTCCTACAACCGCTCAATGTCCAACGACCGGTAGCTGCTAGCCGCGCACGGTCTACCATCATGCATCATGTGAACTACAAGATTCCGCACACACAAAAACACTTGGTTTTGACTACTAGTCGCGAGAGTTCCTTCCGGATTTTAAAGCCCAAGTTTAGCTGCATTATTTATTATTTTACAGACACAAGGACGCAGTGTGTGTTTGAATGGACGATTTGGCAGTATTTGTTGTGAGTGTCAGAGTTAGTGTTGGAAGAATTTTTCAGAATAAAACAGAGCACGCATATGGTCAGGAAAGCAATAGAAGCAAACGGTGTGTGATGTGTAAAAGATTTGACAATAAAGCATACAGAAAGGGACAGGATGGAGCAGAGCGCCGTTCGACATACGGCCTTTGATTTGATGGCGTACGGTATTATGTATATCATTCCAATAACAAGTGAACCACAAGACGTGATCAGCAGATCGTGAGATCGTTAAACTAAGCGAGATGATATTGAGCAATGCTTTAAGTAGGGTTAAAGATGGGCGTGAAGAGAGAGAGGACAGCAGTACAATATATGCCGTACCCGAAACCCAGTTTGTTATGCCGAATAAGCAATAAGGAATACCCCGCACGTACACGCAGTGCACACTCGGCAAGAATCGGTAAAGAATAACATAATCGTGATAAAACAAAACGTTAACTAGTTCATAAAATATTTCCCCAAAAACAAAAGTATTCGTGGGCGATTCGTTGCCGACTGGTGGAAGGAAGACAGACACACGTTATGCACGGGTGTACTAGCAAGCGCAGCCGTATCTATTTCCATTAATATAGATTTCTCGCCTATCACAAACTAAACCAAGACAGAATAAAACCTAAACTCCCTCAAAAACACTTTTTCAAACTGCTGATATGAATAACGGATTGAGAGTAATTGAAATAACTCTTACTATATTTTGCAATTAATGGAAACTGTTTTAAATTCTATTTTGTCTACGTTCTATCCCCGACAGGTAGTGTAAACCATTTTTATTAAGTTCTAAAACAACGTTCTAATTTTAAATTGGAATGAAATCATCGCAAGCACACGTGGTAGCTGTTTGAGTGAAACATTTCACCGCTTGTGTGCATGAAACATTTCAAGCGTCGCTGAAAACGTTCGTTTCCGTTTGAAATTTCAATGCAACCGTCACTTGCTCACATTGGTCGTTCATAAATTAACGGATAAATAGTTTATTTCCATATTTTACTTTTATTTTCTCACTTGACTAAAACGTTTAAGTAAACTCTTTCATAGCACGGATGGTTCGATGATTTGTGTGTGTGCGTTTTTTTTTGTGTTTTGCTGTTTTAATTTTACACCACCATGTTGAACCAAATCATCCTACTCGTTTGATCCAGCCCTCTGGATCATGAATCAACATTAATAAAAAAAAAATAACAACAACGATTCGACATTGTCAAACGGGGGAGAAGGTACTGATGTTTCGCGTTATGTTCCTCCCAGTGTCTTGCTCGTTGGGATTCAACCGCATCGCTATCTAATCGATACGCAGCGATATCTGCACCGAGCCCGTTCGATCGCGGCTTCCCCCACGGTAAACAATGTTTTTCGCCCAGGCACGGCACTCGATACTGATGGTCGTTTTTGCTGCAATCGAGAACGGTGAGCGCACAGATAGTGTAATGCGGTTGTGAGATTAGGTGCTTACGCGCATACGGGGTACTTACGCTTCGGTCTGGCAAGATGTACCGCCACCAGTGGGCTCAGATAGCCTTCGACGTTCATGTATGGGTAGTAGTACGCTGGGAAGCCCTGGCTCGGCATGTACTGGATGGGTCCGAGCAGGTCTTCTTCGCCTTTCGTTAATTCACTGCACGATATCCACACCTGTCGGCGGTCGGAGGCGGGAAGCGATTTAATGTGGTTCGCCAGATCGTCGGGCATTTCCGCGGGTAGATCATCCATGTCTTCGTAGAATTCGGGTTGCCAACCATAAATCTGCATTGGACAGAGTATTACACTGATTAATCAGTAATTAGATCTAAGAGTAACAATCTCCATTGCTTACTCTGTTGAGCTTGATGAAAATGCAGGGAGCCGCACGAATGTAACCATATCCTTCCGATGCTGAACAAGCACCAAGGTTCTTCACATCAAAGGCACAAACATTTCCGCGCGAAAGTGTTGTATTAAAATCACATATCACCTGATTCTTGCCTCCACCTGGAAGCAGCGTATGGTCCTCGTACGCTGCAAAGATGTCATGAAGAATAAGTCTCTCCGAACGCACCGTTTCGCGTGTGTGATCCCGTTAACTTACGTGCGAGAAATTGGTTGATCATGTTCACCCACGTCGCAACGTCGGTTTTGTTAGCTGCCACATACTGGATGGAGTTGGCACCTTCCGCATCTTCTGGCTGGGGACGATAGCTGACACCGGGGTTGGTACCGATGCGAGACTCATCCAGCTGCCACTTCGGGTATTGGTGGTTCAGAGTGACCAGTAGTCCTTGCATGCATATGGCGAACAGTGCCGCTAGTACGATGTAGAAGCAGGCATAAAACAGCATAAGTTGTGCTATTGGGATGTGAAAATAAGAGAAACATCAGTTAATTGGCTTTGAAGTTGAAAATGGGTATGGTACATTTCAGATGTTCACGAACGGCCTATTCGCAAGTTCTACGCAAGAATATGTGAATTCTAGAATAGGCCGAGTTATAAGAAAGAATTATATTGCCCTCCTCGAACTACTCTTCCAAATTTTCCAAATTCCAAATTTTCAGAAGGAGACTCTTTCCAGATCTCCTTTCTACACCTTGATGATCTTGAGTTCCTCAGAGATTTAAAGCCATTTATCAATCATCTGACTTTCTTTAGAGATACTTCCTACTTCCCGGCTTTCGGCTATTATTACCGGAATCTCAGCAGGTATCCTGGATTTTAGTGAAAGAGTGGACTAAACCTTTACTGTACACCTAGACAAGCTTGAAGACCTCGGTGTTCTAAGAATATGGAAAGTTTAGCAAATTATCCCACTATTGTTTAACGTAGATCTTGAGGAAGTCATCAAATGGGTCAGATTTTTTGGGAATAGCGTAAAAAATAGTGGAGTACCAGGCTACTACAGGGCCCTCAGTCCGATCTCTCCTCCCAGGACCCAGAAACCCAGCAGGGAGGACGCTATCGTTAACATTTCCAGATGGAAATTTTGTAGAGTTGAGGTTCAATCATCAGGATTTGGAAGGAGGTCTTCGCGTTAGACCTTGAAGCCTGGACTCCACCTAATTCTTTAGGTTCTTTCATCGGAGGAGGCCATTGATGACTATCTATTTGACGAATCCAATGACCAACAATTGTTCTTAGCTAGGAAGCAAGTTGCAGATGAGCTTTGACCACCAAGGTGACTCCAAACCTTTCTTACATACAACCAATCTCTGATTACTGACTTGATCATATCCCCACGATGAAGTGCTCAGAACGTGAGACCTGTGAATCTTTCCGATATCGCGATAAGTGGATCAACCATCAACAGAAGGTATCTTAATCAAAGAGCACATAGTAACAACCACCAACCCGGTCCATGATGGCTACCTCGCCAGACAATTAATGTGATCAACAGTGTCCACGAGCGCTTGGACAGTGGACAGTTGCATGTGACTGCAGTATGCAGAATTGCACTCGTTATCGGGTGGCTGTAAATTATATACATCAACGCACCGCACCGTACGCCGGTGTCAAGTATTTGGCGTAATGGTGCTTTAATGTCGTTCTAATAGGTGTACATTTTGCAAACGCACCGTGAGGCGGTGGAAGCGGTGTTATTAGCTACATCGGAAGTGACAATCTGTTTATCGTACGTGTGTCTCTCTGCCATCTATCCATCTTATCACGAAAGGGTTCGTGAAGGCTCTATAATCTGGTGTGGCTGTTGATTGAACCACAGCAAACCGGTTTGAAGTAGGGAGTGATGTGTTATTTTAATTTTTATTTTACTACTTGTAGCGACTCGGAGCTTCGTGTTTCAACCCTTTGGGTAGACAGCTCGTTTGGCAAACAGGTAAACCGAACAGTCCCCCCCCCCCCCTTTGTCACCAAAAACAACTGGCCCCACCGACATCGTTGTTAGTGGTGAAAACTTAAACGGTTTTTGTATATTTAGAAACCGAAAACCGCGCGTATCCGGTTCGATGCAATCGCAATAAGCCTTCCCAGCCTTCAGCCAACCGAATGCACGCTCCTTCCGTGTCCCCTTGTCAGTGTTGGGTGAGGTTACACGGCGAGAAAAAGTATCACACACTGCTGATACCCAAACATGATGATGGGTATCGAGCAAGCAAGCCAACAAAATGACACCGGTTGAAATTGGATGATTAAATTTAGCTGCTTGTTAGTTGTGTAGTGTTTGTGTGTTGCAGCGAAAGAAGCGAGTGAGAAAGTGTTTTGTTCGATAAGAACGTATGTACGCGATTCTGCTGCAGGTACGGTACGCGAGCCTTAAGTACAGACAAGATTTAAATTCGCCTGAAAAAGAAAACAGTCGGTGAAATTTAAGCAGCATCAATTGCACGTGTATGCTATATGCTGATCTATGCGGACTGACTGTGTGTCACAACATTGTCGCTCGGTAGAAACTTATCCCATCTGATTGCGTTCCGAGAACACACTGTCGGTAGGAATTCTGTGACAATTTTCCAACATTTTCATCGCAATCGTGTACTGCCCACGCGATGTACACGGTCGCGAATGTACGGCATTCCAAGGCAGCTAGCTGTGCGAGTACGAGGCGAGTACAAGAGGAAATGCACTGGTGGTGCACACGAGCAACACCTTCGCTTACCACCACCATCGCAATCGATGTGGTCGTTCTTTTTTTTCACGTTCATGCATGTAATAGAAAACAAAACTGGCATTGATTTGTATGCAGATCTGAAGCTTGGAGGTGGGTGGTTCATGCATGATGAACATCCAGTGGGTAGCAAATTTATCGTGAGTGCAAAACGCATATTGATCGTAATTATAGCACCTTTATTGACCTGTTCGATTAGAGACATGGGTGTACCGAGAACTCGTTGCTCATGGTAATAATTTCATCTAGTAATAACGTGACACTTTGAGTTCGATTAGGGGTAGATGATAACTATTTTATCAGCGATTAGTTATGGTGACTGAGGCGAGTACTCAACCACACGTCCGGTTTGCGTTCCAATCTCCATTAGAATGGCGCGACTCTTTGAAACTTGCTATATGAACTTTAGTCTAAAATGGTCTTAGCTCTTAAATCACTTTCTCATTAAGTTGAATGGATCGATGTTTCAAGAAGTAGCTCAGAGTGAACTCAAAATAAGGTGCTTCAGTATGATACTAAATCTTGAGATTGCTCGCAAAAGAATTTCTTTTCCAAAGAACTTCCAACTTAAGAGAGTCTCGTCAAGTAGAGACATCTGGTAGAATTTTATTAGAAAGAGGAAGATTGGAACTTTGAAAGAGGTAGTTGACGAATGATATTCTTTCAAAAGAGGTTACTCTTGACCTATTCCGAAAGAGGCTTAGAGCTCATAAACATAAGGCTTGAAAAAAACATGGTACCACCTCACAGAATAGGCAAAGAGCTGCATCGCCTAGATGAGGACACTTTACTTAAATGAAGTAGTTGGTGATAATACTAATTGCGATTTTGGGGATCTCCTTGGCCCGGTGGGAGAGTTGTTCGGCGCCGGGCCTTTACACCACGGACCGGGGTTCAAATCCCGTTCGGACTGTCCCCCCGTAGCTTGGACTGACTGACCTGCTACGTGGTAACTTAAGTCTAATACGGCCAGGCCGTCATACAACATAAAAAAAAAAACTAATTGCGATCTTCTGCCTCTGTTACCTTAGGCTTATGTCATTCTAGTTCTTAGTCTTAGCCAATTCTCTCCAAATCTGACGATGGAATTGGAAGAAGAGAGTAGCAAACGATCTTTGGGAGCCCCAATTGAATATTATGTGTAATTTAGGTTCGAAATGTGTTTTTAAAGAGGACCTCAAAGAAGAGAGAGACTTGCAATTTTATGGAGCCTTTTA
>KI423358.1:16991-33131 GCA_000473375.1 Anopheles culicifacies
GCACGATACGATTCTTGCATACTGTTTTCGAAACGATAAAAAAGACACCCCAAAGTAAATACACATTAAATCGCTATTTACACCATCTCGCGATGATGATGATGATGATGGCCGTTCCTTCCACCTTTCGAACACGCCTTTCGATAATCGAAAATACTGCGCACCATAATGCAGACGAAAATCTATCATTCGATCACTAATTGGTTCATCATATAGACACGAGTTTGAATTTACTTTTCCGCTCCAGACCGGCAAATGCGTCCCTAAAACGCTGCGTAAACAAGCCGATCTGCCAAAACGCGAGATGGACACTACCTTTCCTTCCCACGCTGCATAAAGCACCTCCCTCCCTATGAGATGTCGATCTTTCGAGAAAACGGTGCATTTCCTTTCCATCTCGCCCATTTAACGCGTGTGAAATAAAAAAAGCAGCAATGTGGATTTTAATCTCCCAGATGCACTTGACATACGCCCAACAACGTGGATGGGGAAGCTGGAAGGTGACTGTTTTCCCGGTGGATGGAGACGCCTGATCCGTGTCCGGTACGTTCATCAGTATGCGTTCGTGCGTGCGTGTGAGTGTGGATTCTTTTTGTTTTGTTTTGTTGTTCACACTTTTACCACTTCGCAAACAGCAGGCCAGCAGCCGAAACTGGCGTATCCGCTAATTAAATGGCAAGCGAGCGTGCGGTAAAGACACAGGGACCGACCGAATTAAGAGTGCCATCAAGATAACGCCAGATGCCGGTCGATGGGATAAAGTGACCCCGGGTGACAACACCGAAAGGAAGGAAGGAAGTGAAGGTATCGTTCAATTGTGATATTCCCCCTCTCTTAACACTCCATTTGTGAAGTTTTCTTTTTCATCTCACTCCGTTTGTCTCAGACACTAAGAGGAGAGCTAGTAAAATAAAAGCATAATTATTTCGACGAGTGTGTGTTTTTTTCTTCTTTTCGCGAGAATGATTCATCCAACCACAACTGGAGCGCAGATAAGATTAATATCGTGAGGTGACCGAACCCAGATGTTGCTATGGAACTTGGTTTGTGGACGGCGGAGATAATGTTGTGGAGCAAAATAGGAGAACAAATGGAAACAGTAATTCAACAAAGTTGGTCTAAGAATGTGCCCGGCTTAAGCACATATCGAACTGCAGCGTGCCAGGCCTTCTATTTGGTTAAGTTGGCTGCGTTACAGCGCCGTACGTACAACGACCCATTTATACTGTTTATTGACCTTGGCTCTATCGCCGCACCATCTGAACTGCTCCAAAGTTTTGGTTCTGACGCTATCCAACATCTTTTAAGGCCAGCACCGGTAGAAGCGTACCCCACGACACCGAGGTAGACACCTGTTGGGCGTGCTAAATTATAGTTGTGGCTCAACGGGTAACGAAATGAAGCGATAAGTAGCAAACAGTATGGAATTTTGGCGCGTCGTTATTTTTAGACCTCCAAAATCTAACGACTAGTAGCTTACTGCCAGATGGAAATGTGTATTGACGCTACTCGTGACGATCCACTTCTGCTTAGGGACGGTGTCATGCAGGGAAAGATGGAATCATCTCAAGCAGTGTGCCAGACAGTTGGGTTTGCAGGAGTAATTGAGATATTCGTAGGAAGTACATCGGTACACATTGGCTGATCCACACGCACGATCATCAGTATTGTCTGCAATCGTGCAACGGATCTCAGACGTACTGATAGCATCCAAGGCTGTCCGGAGGTAATTAGAATTAGACAATCGTACGAAGTTGCTAGATACATCCAGAACCCAAAACGAAAAACCAGCTCGATCCAGTTACGATCACTTTAAAAGACAAAGTGTGAATCAAACCCAGTAATTAGCGTAACAATGTTGTTTACGGAATCAATCGTCATTAGAGCTCGAGGACAGTGAATTCCAACAGAAGAAAAGAAACACTCATCTCATGGTCCAATTCGAAGGTGTAGATAGGCAAGTGATAATCAATACGCATGGCTGATCATTAACATTCGCATCCTAACGAAACGTTGTGTCAGCTTGGAGTTGGAATGGCGAAATGACTCGTCCTCGTGTCTATCAATTCCTAATGATGGGAAGGAGAAATTGTTTCACAAGCAACTCCCGGGTATCTCCAGAGTTTTTCCCCTTAGCAGCAGGGTAATTGTAATAGAACTTTAAACATCACTGAGACAACAAACCATGGGCAATTTGTGGATAATTTGATGAAGTTCTCGCGTGTGTAATCAAGCTCAGATTAAATACACGTACATTTGATTGGGAATGATTTTCCGTATGTTTCCCTGTTGCTATTTCGAATTAAAAGTCATGACACGTGTCTGAAGTGCTTTCAAGTACACGACCCACCTCAAGTAGATCGCTTCACAACTAAAAATCACTTCAACATGAAGATGCAGATGCGGACGGAAGCCCATGTGACTGTGTCGCATCGGTTCTGCAGAGTGTTGCAATTTTTCGACCTGCCGACAATCCGAGCACCCCTTTAACACGCTTAACCCAACCGCACTGAACACCGGGATGAGTGTGGTGAGGTACGGTTCTTTCACTCTGCGACGAGGCTTTCTTATCACGCAACTATGCCATCGTGAGCGCGCGTGTATGCATCCGCAACCAAGCAAACGTTCCTAAAACCATTCAGTGCCCTAGTTGATGATAACGTTATCAGCCACGGGACAAGCTAAGCCGGCCGGGTGGAAGTGTTTAAACATACGTCCAAGGCCTACAGGCTGCCCAACTGCCAATGATTACATACCAGGGGTGGGGAGAGCCACAGGAAGGATCATCACTTCATTAAAACCTCCAACAGATGAAGATGTCCACTAACGATTACACAAACTCTCGTACTTACCCCAATTTTTTGCGGTTCGACCAAGAATTTTGCCATCCTGCGAGTTGTAGAGATACTGTCCGAGCGTTTGCTTTTCCGGCTTCGTCGGGAACTCGTACGTTCGCACGATCCGTGGTTGACTGGAACGCTTCTCTGCAGGCATTGTATTAAGTCCGCTGTGCCGTCACAAAATGATACGATATTCGACGCTCTAGTGCGTCAAGTTCACTAATGTTTTTTTTGTTTTGTTTTTGGAGAGTGTTTATAGTAACTCTTGATGTGCCGCTCACTCACAAAAGTACGAGAAACAGCACGCGAAATTAACCGCTAGCTATCCGTACGCTACAACAAGTGCTGTTAGGGGGTTAGAGGTGAATATAAATTAAATAAATACTTTCGATTATGTATGGCTGCAAACGCAAACTGAACCACATTAATTGCTGCTGTTAACAAAGAAGAAATTAACTACGACGCTTAAGACCCTTACTCTGAACCTCACTCACAAACCATCTTTTGTGTGTAGTGTTTTAAAAATATACGTCTTTCAAAACAGTTTGATATTAAAGTTAACAGCAGCAAAACTATCACACTTCAGCCGTGGGTAATCAACCACAAACAACGAAAAGAGTGCCAACTGACAAGTGTTTTACGAACTTTGCATTTCGATCATACACAGACACAGCCAACTGCGATTTGTAGATTTTGTTTTTCTTTTCGTTTTTCGAGTTGCGTTTTGTGGTAAAAGTGGATTAGAAAAGATTCACTCACGCACAGATAGACACACACACACGCTTACACTATTGGAAACAAATGCTCCAGCCCAACGTACAGGGCGAACGGTTCTTACTGGTACTGGTGGCGCTACTGCAACCAGACGTGTACGCACATGTGGACGACCGAGAGACAATTGACAGCTGTTGGATCGCGCCAGTCCTGTTTACGATGCGTTTCGAAAACCGATCCACTACCGCGGCCCGATTGTACGATTGCGAGCGAGAGAACACCAATCGGGCAGGGTTACTAGCGTGAATTACTTAGGTGGGACAATTGGCTAAAAAATTTCAAAATAGCGACTCTTTCCGTTCGTTGACGGCTTATGTATTAACTTAACTTTTAAAATTAAATTTCTACAATTTTGTTATTAATATTTTATATGTTTAAAGTAATTCCCCCGTGCGTAGGACTGGCTATGCTAGTGCTGGGTAAATTCAAATCTCGGAAGCCTTAATGGCTGGTCAAGACCTCTCGAGGTTGTAGTGTCACAGAAGAAAAAAGATAAGAATATCTTTAAGAAATAGTTAATTATCTCTAGAATAAATAGAAATAAAGCCAGTACGAGGCGGCCTGTTTAGAAGGGAATGAAATAACTCTTCTTCTTCTTCTATCGCTCTACAACCACGAGAAGCCTTAGCCTGACATTTCTGGCTTTCGTGATTTCGGGTGATTGCACACTCGCAACAGGATAGTCAATCTTCAGTAAGGGGGCCGCTCCTTGAATAATTCACCCGATTTTTATTTTGTTTTTACCTGTTTGTGTTTACCATTTCATGTTCTGACGAGAGACAATAATTTGATCATTTTAATCTCTGAGAAATTACCAGTTTTGGAGCCTGGATTATTTATGGATTTATTCTTCCAAGAAAACTATCCGTCGTGGCATTTTTGGTTAGACTATCCATGGTAAAATAGGTAGGAATCGAATTGACTTATTGTTCCAAGGGTGGGGCAAGTGAATTCAGTTCAACCTATGTTACTTTAGTCAGGTTGTGTGGTTGATTTTGTCAAAACAGGAAATTCAGATTTTTTAAAGAAAGCTATTGCACAAGAAGCAATAAACATTACCTAAGGAAGGTTTAGAATTAGTGCATGCCTTCCTAAATGAACACTCTCGAATGAATTAATGGGGAATATATTTCACTTTTTTTTTACAAAACTTACAAATGGTAAATCATGGTGGAGGTCAACTCCTAACGAAGCTTTATCTCTAACTCACGAGAAAAACACACGAGAAGCCCTTTAGGTAGGAAAACTCTCCCGCTCTTTCTACTGCACACGCAGCGCAACTTAATCGTTTGATAAAAAGGCGAAACCACAGTACGGCACGCAAAAACATGCCGCTGTCTATGATGAGCAGTGACGTCACCGACGATACGTTTAATGGAACTGGTGGTTCGATATAGTGATAACGGTCGTTTGAAGCGTTGCTGATAGGAGCAGTTAGGGGTAGCCCATAAAATGGTAGGGTAAGTTGTGCATTTGTGAATTTACTCCTATTTTATCTCTGGTACTGCGAAACGTGTCGTAACACCCCAATTCCAGTAAGATGGACTGGTTTAGGTAACGATTTCTACATGACCATGCTGTGTGATATGTTTCGATTTTGTTTTTACTATATTTGCTTAACAGAAAGCTACAAAACATGACTTTTTATCACACGAGATATTTTAAAAGTTCTCTAAAATTTAATTATCAAATTAGCATATTTGTGGTGGTTGTTTTATTTTGGAACGCACTGTACGATTAACGTGCGTTTCCGATCGTACGAGATTCGTCATTCAAAAAGGGCTCATTCCCTTCCAAATTTTCTATCCCCACCGGTCAAACACCTTCATCATTGGACTCTCTTTTCCCCACCCACCTGCAGCCTGGCCCCAAAAGCTGCTCCATAATAAAGGGCTCCAAAAATTGGCGGCCTTCATGATCGTGCAGTCGTGCTGCACGTCTTCTGGTCAGGGTTAAATTGTTTCTCAGAAGTTTGGACGCTTGAAACCAACCTTTTCTTATGAAACCAACCGCCTGCCTTCAAAACCAGTTTTACCCCAAATGCACTTTGTCTTATGTGGAGCACGCTGAACATTGTTTTGATTCGGTTCGTCATTGATATCGAACCACCACACCAGCCGAGTACGTCCCTCAAAATGTTTAACCAACCATGAGCGGACACCTTGCGGCCCATCACGAACAGCATCGGCTCAGGTTTACCTGGAGCAATCCACATCGACCGACTCGGGTCGGGAGGAACTAGTTTCGTTCAGTTTGAGCCGGGTGCATCTAAAGGTTACCGGTGGGAACTCTCGTGCACTGCAACTGTGGGACTTTGTTGACCGGGTGTCATACATTTGACGTAATTATCGACATTCGGGATGTGGTTGTAGCTGAGCATAAGATTCGATCAGTTTTACGCTTCAGTTGATGCTGTTTGATACGTTTTATCTCTGGATGATTTTGTGGTATTTTAAAAATAGACTGACATGTGCCTATTGTCTATTTGTGGAATGTCCTACGGTGAGTTCCAGGCATTTGGAGATCTTCCTGTCAGTAATTTGTCATTTCACTCATAAACCACACCAAACTGGTTTATAGACAGACGCATACCGCAGTTTTTTTCATATTTTTAGAGTCAAACCATTTCAACGATGCTGCCAAATAAATTTGCATTACATTTTCGTAACAGTGTTGAGTTTATTTTAGACGGCTTCTCAACCCTCCAGATGCTGCCCTTGACACGATCATCTTCCTGTGATCGTGTGGGCGTACGAGAAATCACATTGCAGCTTCACGAAATTACTGGCCCGGAAGGTAATTAAAGATGAGGGACTCAGGTTCTTACTCGGTGTATTTACGGAATAAACAAACCGTAGCGGTTAGGTTGTAAAATGCCCATACTGCTACTGTATGAGTGGTTGGAATAGTTTGTTGTTTAAAATATAAAAGTTTTAAAATGCAATTTTTTATAAAATGTTGTTAAGCTCAACATGATCAGCCAAAGGTGGTATCAATTGTTTTTCGCGCATTCGTAGGTCTTCAGCGTTGCCTTCGGTCAAACCGGATACGCGCTCAGCTTACAACACCTCGGAGCTCGACCTAATGAAATACGCATGCGGACAAGCATGAATGGGATATAACCGGATTGCACCAGGTTCGTATTACTGAGTTGACTGACACGGCTATGGCGCGGTGTGGTGAGTAACGAACGTCGTGCCATGTCGATATGTTGCTCCAGTGCCCTTTGGAATTGGAATTTGGAACTGTTTATTGGAAATTATGTATTTGGAAGTTAATGATTTTTAAAAAAGCATCAAATAAAGTAACATAAGCTATAAAAATAATAGCGAAATAGGTTTAATGTAAATCTAGTTTAGTCTGGACGTTGGAGAGTTTGAGATGGGCTGTCAGGTATGAAGATATGAAGTTACAATAGACCTAATTCCTACTGTATTCTTCATTCAAAAGCTTTAAGTGTCTCTAATATCTCCACTCGCCTGGATTATCTAGTTCGTCAAAGAAGAGAAGACCTCGCCGTTCCAGTCTATTATACAGAAGTAATGTATTGCTGGTGAGAGCTGTTGATATCATTAGCTCTATGTTTGGACTTAAAGAAGATGATTGATACCTTGATGTTCTCTTGTTTTGCGCAATCACGAAACTTGTCAATTTTGAAATTTCCTGTCTCATGTAATAGGGAAGTAACGCATCAAAATACGTGAAGAAGTACATCACTCGTCTAAAACTTTGAAGCCCTTGGGGTTGGTTAGAGGATCCATACGACGTATGTGAAGATTCTGACCGTGATTTAGTTCGACTAGGAAGCAAATTATCTTTGGGAGTCGACATTCTTGAGGTAGTAGAGGAGTTCTGTCTCTTTTGTACAGCCATATCTTAGGATCAATCATATATTAGCATCACACTTGGACTACATGAGTCCTTAATATGTACTCGTTGCACAGCATTCGTAATCTAGATGAGGATGCCGAATTCGTGTCTCAACACGTAGGTACTCGTCAGTGATCTATTCTACAACAGGAGTTGGCTTAAGGAATACAACTCTGGACCGAGATTCTAGGAAACGGACTAGAGGTGTGGTCATATCTAATAGAGATTAGAATGGGCCAAGAAGAGCAAGATATTATCTACTCCATACGATCCATTTAAAATTACGTTCATTAAATTGCACTATATCTTGGAAAGAAAGGAAATGTAGCTCTGCAGCTTCGAGATATCTCGGTCTTGAGCTTGAGTCTGAGAGATTTACTTTAATTACTTGGAGTTTTAACGAATTCTAATATAAAAACTTTAAAAAAATCTAAAGATGCCCACGTGAGCATAGACTCGGAATACGTGAGCTATAATACACACCATGAAAATTTCTACGGTGAGTCATAATGATGTTCTACGACAGTGTCTGCGAACTCGCTTTCAAGCCGTTAAATTAATACGTATGCTCGAAAGTCACCTCATGTGACGTAGAATGTGCGAAATCAATCTTAACTTTTCCATTTTGTATTTGACCAAGCCAGTTTGCTTAATCACACCGAGGGAAGACCATGTTACACGTGCAGCTTAGTTTGCTGGAAGATACTAATTGGAAATTAAATTGAATATCGTAGGGAACTTAAGATTTGAAATTTCATACGCCATCGGGACCTTATCTGCCAGGCTACTTTCGTGTATTAATTAAACGTACACATATTTTTGTTTGCGTATAGATGAAACCAGAAGGTTGAATATCTTCACTCCAAGCTGTTAACAAGTTTGTTGACTGTCGGTCAGTCATGCCAAACATGCTCATACTATGCTCCAGTTTTTGGCTCGTCTCGAACTCCACTAATTAGGCTCTATTGCGTCGAAGAGAGCAAGCATGAAGAAAACAACTAGTTACGACAGGTAGAATTATAGCGGACTATGCAAACTTTGGGGTGTATGTAAAGGGATTACCTTCTTGTTGGTTGGACGACCCTATTGGAGCGGATAAACCTTTCAAAACCGAGCTTTATAATAGTCGAAGGGATGTATGGTGGCTTTTGATAGGTTTTGTCAAGCAAGATGAGCTATGTTTATCCTTACAGAGATTCAGTGAAAGATGTGGAAAAAGTTAGGAAAGCTGTGCAAGTGTCTTCTTTTGCTGGAGGAATACTTTCATCCCCAAACAATTTGATACACCCGAATTCCCGCGACAGCAATCGAACTAAACCGATCGAACTCGTACGAATTCCAGCCCAACGAAGAGCACCGATAAAGCATTATCTAATCGGACGGTCGTCCGTTCCGCAAGGTTGCCTCGTTTTTTGGCGCAGTGTCAATCACAGATTAGGGATTCACTACGGATTGTAATAGGGGAACCGAAGCGAAGCTTGCTGAAGGTTGCATTTGCTTGGACGCTTTCATCTCGATCGATGTAATGGAGGGTTCGTCAATGAAAATGGTCGTGTTACTGTACCATCTTTAAATCCAAACTCGGCCCATAGCCCTTTACTCTTATCGCGGTAGACGACATCAGCATTCGTGACGTCGAGTTTATGCATTGTGACAAGGTGTGAGGAGTGTGTTGTCATAACTGTAACCGATTATGATTGGTTTCGTGCTTTGCGGAAAATGGCTGTAGCATAAGCGAAGAATAAAGGATAAACAACAGTCCCATCCATCAACACGAGCGTTGCGTAAGAGCTTGGCGCGTATCGCGTGTAGTTCGGGCGGTTTCGTTACGATGATATAATAGTTTACATCCGTACGAAGTACTGAGTCGCAGGCGGAATCTTGAAGGCGCCATGCAAAGAAGGAGGAATTGCATTTAATATTTGTGTGGAGTGCTGCATTTCGCAGCAATATGACTTGGACTACTTCCATTTGTTGAATTCCAGTACCTTAGGATAATGATAGAGAGAAACATTCGCAGAATGTTGGTTTTCTTGGACTCACTAGTATGGAGGTTGTAGAGTTATTGCTCTTTCTACAGTTCCTTCCCCTACAAGACATCCCCGTGCTTATCTAATTGAAACATTTATTGGAGTTTAACGAAAACCAGCAGGATGTGTTAAACTGCTGTTATTGCCTCACCCTAGACTTGCTATGGAAGATCGATTGCCTGTTAAGTGTCACTTCAAGCTGTGACGATGGTTCGTGTTAATTATCACAACGCGTTGACTATTGTACGAAACAAATAGGACACAATTGTACTTAAAAGTCCGTCGTGAAGTGCTTTAGCTCATGGACATTTTCGGATATTAAGGCTCTGTTAAGCCGTTTTTTTTTCGCCCCTGGACTTCTTGCAACGGTTCATCAAACACACAGACACACGTCTTATCAGTTCGCTCGCATCTAGTATCACTCGCACCAGTTTGTCGGTAATGCTCTGAGTACACCACTTACACAACCGGTCGATGATAATCGGCTGTGATAATTGCTTCCGATGATGATGAGACCCATTTGCTGGTACGGAGTGCTTGAACGGGAATTATTTTATAGAAGTCTCATCACATGCGACGACGACGTACGCAACTTCACCCCACATTGGCGCCGACACATTACACGAGACGATCGCTCTCGTCTAACCTACACGTGCACACCCGCTAAAAACGTCTTTCCATTTTGTAATCTTTATTCGAATCGATTGGTATTATTGGAGACACAAGTTCTTCTTACAGATTCTTTGTTTCCTCTTCCGCTATTGCTGCAATTACAGCCACTATCTAGAGCACGAAAAACGGGCAGAAAACGATGGCCACTGTTGCCTTTGGGACTTGTTTGCTGGCATCGACGAGTTCGTATGACGTATAAGAGCTACCTTTTGCCTAACGTTTCCCCCAATCTTCGGGCGCAGGATGAAAGAGAGTTGCGAGTACTGAAACTCCAATAATTGTGATAAACATTAATTTTGTATCCTTTATGGCGAATTGCCTGACGCGCAGCAGCACGATTTGCTGGATGAAGAGAAGAAGAGGCGCCCACTACTAATGAGATGTTTATTCCTTTTTATAGCTTTTCTACCTAAAAATTGGTGCCTGCTGGTACAAGCTATCCTTGAGAAAGCTCTTCACCGCAACACTACTGTCTTTTTGTATTTTTTTTTGTCAAATCCATTTCTCCAACTTTAGCTCGAAAATACGCATGCACACCCACACGCCTTTTGTAATATTTTATGATGGAGTGATAGATAGTGTAGATTTGATATAGTTAACGCTTTGCAAAAAAACAAACAAATAATAAAATTAGTGCGGAATTTAGATTCCTTGGACGAATTGTAACAGAACTGTTCTGGAGCTTCGAGTGAATAATTTATGCAATATAATTTGTGATAAAATTTTTAAAACCATAACACACATACCCACACTCACACACATAACCAACATTTTGCTAGTGCGATTCTACCAAACAAACACGGATACCTTAAAGGAGGGATACACAACCGGAGGGAACTAAACTGTACAACTATTCTACAGGGAAAGAAGTTTAGCAACAGAGCGAAACGCTGTTTTTTACACAGACACATCAAGTAAGACATAATTGTGAATGGTAATAATAGCGAAAACAGAATGCAAATGCACGTTTACTGATGAAAATGTGTGAAGAACCTGTTGCGTAATGGAGACAAAAAAGAATTAAAAGCATTTGCAATACTCTACAATTATTACAAACATCTTCCAAGAGTGAAAAACAGTAATGGTTCGAGGTAAGATTAGCTATCTAGTTTTGCAAAAGTGTTTAAAATTTCAAATCGTTTTTAAACTTTCCTCCGGGCAGTAGATTTTCCAACTCCACACAAGCGCGCTTTTCCTTGCATCACTTGATTTGGCTAGGTTTACGAACCCTGCCTGAGCTTTGGCTGCGGTACAGTGGCGCCATCTTTACGGCAACTGAAAGAAGCTTCTGTTTGAAAATAACTGCTCCGCTTTCTACTGATTGGCACTTGAGATGAACGTAGTTAGTAATGCTCGGGTAAAAGACATCGAAAATCTGTCAACTATTGCTACTATTCCCGTGTGTGTGTGTTTTTGTTTAGTGTTTAGGTGGTGTTGTAAATAATTGTAGCGGTTCGCACCGTCACCCTTACGTTTCAGCCGTTACGCTTTAATGCTTCTCTCCACAGTTAAATATAATATCTATCGTTTCTATTTATTACTATTCTACAAAGATTTGTTCCCTTGGATCATGTTTTGTGTTTTGTTTTGCTTTCGACACACGCACACACACTAGCGTGCACAGTTTGTAAAGAGAAAGAACAGTAATCGTGCTAGCTGCTGTAGTGGTGACTATCTCTAATGGTTGCTGAACGGATGCGAGTTAGTTTTGAACGGGTGTGTGACAATGAGCGCATATAACCACACTAAAACCCGACAGTAGTGTAATACTAGTACAAGCGAATCACGTCATCAATGTTGAGAAGCAAGCGATCGCATGCCTTCGAACAAAAGCGTTACTCTACGAATGCAAGCGGGATCTTCGTACGAGCAATTATGAACAGTAGAGATGGATATTTTTAGTCGCTTATTATTGCTCAATTGGCAGTAGTACAAAATCGAACGTGTACGTGTGACTCAGGCTCAGGTGTAATAACGTAGGGAGCGCACGTGACATTGCGATGTTATATTATACTCGTAGCGATCGAGCGATGTGATCTTTATCCAGCGATCCTATATTTACAGTTGTACGATAGCTGTTTTTTAACAATTCCCTTTAGACTTAGACCCTTGGATTAGACCTAATGGCATACCGTCTTTTTTTATGATGCTTGAAGTCCTTGATCGCTGAGTACTTCAAAAACGGTATGCTACTGTACGCGGTACTCTAGATGATAGGATATGAGAGATTAAATTTCGCTTGTACGATATAAATGTAACGAGATTTACGAGTAAGCTGCCACAAAGCCTTTTTTTTCTATGATTGAGATTCATTTCGCTAGCAAAGCTCACAGGTGAGACGATAAAGAGATTACGCATTAACAAACACTAACACACCGCCTGCAAGGGTGGTCTTAACGGTAAAAAAAAAAACAAAAACACGTAGCAGCGCATAGAAGAAGGAAAACAATACAGATCTACATAAAATTGGTGCACTTAACGATCGATAAAATATTGATAAATATTGCATATCAACGCTTATTTTTTCTTAGGGCTCCAGAATGCATGCGCCCCATGTGGAAGTGGTGTGAATTTGTGTGTGTGTGTGTGGGTGTTGTGTGTATCTGTGTTTGCTCTTTCTAACCGCCGATTGCTTGGCATCCTCGAGGCAATAAGAGATTCTGGCTGCGTCTACATTCGCGCCCACTGCTGTACAGAAAGACTTCGGTGTACACGATCACGAAACGGAAGGGAAGCGCACGATCGCATTGCCACCGCTAGAACACCGTACGTAGGCCGGAACCCGGTTTAGTCGATCATCAGCTCGAAGTGGACCGATCCCAACCGTTCGTGTCTGTCGTGCTTGATGTTTCGGGCCCAAGCTTTACACTCCACGTTGATGATGATTCCACCTTAAAGGGAAAGAAAAAGAAATTTCGCACAGGTAAGTCATCGTTTTCGGAGTTCTGGATTCTGATTGGGTTTTGAAGGAGATCAAGCGATAGCGTTGGAGTTACTTTTGGATGTTTTCATATTGGAGTAGAATATATGGAGGTAGATGTGGAATTTGTGGATGCTCCTCGAACGTCGTTCTTTCATACGGTTCCCAAACCACTTCTCAATTATTTTAGTCTAGGAGAGTATTAACTCAGAAATGGCTGGTCTAGAGGATTTCCAACATTTTTCTCTCAAGAATTCCACAACTGCCTTCAGATAAACTTCCACCAGAAATGCCTCCAACTTTAGAACTCCTCTAAGCACAAGAGAATACTTACGAACTGGCCGCTCAAAGTGCACCGCAACCAGCGGGCTCAGATAACCTTCCGAGTTTTCGTACGGATAGTAGTAGCCGGGGAATCCGCGTCGCGGATAGTATTGGATCTGTCCAACGTTCTCAATATCGGCCGCATTTTCACCCTCGCACGTTACCCACACCGTGTTCATCTGCAAAAAATTGGAGTTGGTTGTTAAAGCTTTCAATATCGAGTGTTCACGGTGCCACCTTACCGTGTGCTGCTCCTTCTGTTCCTTTTCCTTGATGTATTCCTTCAGCTCGTTCGGCATGTTATTGGGCAGGCTGCTCGAGTCGTTATAGAATTCCGGCACCCAGCCAAATATTTTGTTCAGCTTCAGGAATATGCACGGCGCACTCTTGTGATAGTTGTAGTGGTTCTCCAGCGTGCAGGGTCCGTACTGCTTGATGTCCACATCGCACACCATACCCTTCGGTGGTGGATTGTTGTATTCGCAGTTGTAAATGTTCTGACCACGTCCCGATACTTGTCCGGGAGTTCTGTAATCTGTCGTGGAGTATAGGTAATTGGGTACAAATTAGTTTACTCATTAGGACGCATCCGTAGACGACATTTTTACTCCCAATCGTTCAGAAAAAAACAAACCATCCCCAAAACCTCAGTATCCCAGGTGTCATTCAACCATCACGAGGAAAATAGAGTAAATCACTTGTTAGCTTAGGACACGTTAGGAACAATGTCTAAATATATAAATATATATTTCACATTCAGATCTAACACCAATCTCGGCATGGGACAGATGACGTCCTTCTCGTAATTGGGGAGCAAATATTGAACGGCCGAAGAAAAAGAAGCGAAGGGATTGCGTGTCAAAAAATAATGTCCCGCGTGATACCGGTGTCTGGCGTATGGGGGGGAGCTAAATTAAAAGTGCCGAAACAAGGGACTGATATACACCGTCGTGCATTAAGCATCGTTCCATTGCGATCATGTGAGCTCGGGATTGTTGGTTTTTGTTCCTCCCGCTCTCCACCAACCGGTGGACTCCTTCCCTTTAACTCTTTCTGATCTTGAGGGTCGTACCAGGCGTAGAATAAGACACTCGTACCAGTACTACCCAAGTAGCAGCAGTGGACATTCTCAACTCGATCGGGGTGTAAATGTCATAAACAACACAGAAATAGAACAGGCTGCTCTGCTACACTCCAATGCTTCTACTGTGTGTTACGTGGTTCCGCCGGTAACCGGTACTATGCCAACGCCACCAAACATGAACAGCTGGCACCGCTCCATTGGTCCATTATTTTATTAATTAGCTCGCTGTTTTAAGCGAAATACCATGTGAGTGTAGCGTTGTGTCGTCCGCGATCTCGTCTGGTCGTGAAAAATAATATCTCGCAGCACTCGTGCCATAAAAACCCACAAATCCCACAGTATACGGTGGCCATCTTCTTTACGAGCCGATAGACGACGTGTACCTGTCTGTCACGGCAGTGTACTTACCTTCCAGAAATTCATCCAATGCGTCCGTCCACATTTTGTAGTTCTTCTCGTCCGTGCCCTTGTACCAGATCAGTGTGCTCTCGACATTATCCTCCGATGGTAACGGCCGAAAGCCCAATCCTGTGTGTAGAGAGCAAGAGCACAAAAAGAACTCAGAAATAGAAATACCACAATACAAAAGCATCAAGTAACGGAAGGCTAAATCTATCATTTTATCGTCTAAACGCTCTTTCGGTCCTTCATCACGAGTATAGTTCCCATTTTAATATTGTGTGTCGCCTGTTTTTTTGTGCGTTAGCTCCATGTTTACGTCCAATTCCCTCCGGATATGAACCATGGTCCAATACGGTCGATTATACGAGAAGGAATTACCATGCACAATTTATGGCGGATCGGACACCCGGACACGGCTCAGCCTCTGCGAACCGGAAGTACCCACGCGTAACGAGTAACATGTCCGTGGAGTTGTGATCCAAAAGCATACGGTATGGCTTTTACTTCCAGCATCCGAGTAGAACATCATCAAAGCGCCCGTCCGTTCTTTGTTGTGCCTCGGTGCGTGCCTTCGCGTGCGTGTGGGGGGTGGAGGGAGTTTTCGGTTCTACGAAGCAAATGGGAAATCCTTCTGCAGTACGTGCTCTGCTGGTGCGTAGTGCCTTTGTGAGTGTATGCGTGCTTGTGGAGTAAAACATTCGTTCGGTGGAAGTTCTATGCGCAGGAGCGTCGTCCCCGGGGCAGAGTTGTTGCAGCGGGCCGAGAGGCTGGTATCTGCACAGTTCACAACGAGCTTGTCAGTAGCGAAAGTAGGTTAATTTCCCTTTCTTTGTGCTGTAGGTTTTACGCACGGGCTTTACGGGCCACTCTTTTGTTGCGTCCGTGCGGTACACTGATAATATGCCCCCCCCATAACGTTCAGCAACACCTGTACGAGTAATGAGTACGAAGGAACACTTTTTTCGCGCCTTTGTGTGTTGGGTTTCCTTGCGCGAGGGGGAAAAAGAAAACAATGGCTCTTCCTTCTTTAACGAGCTTTTGTCAGATCGTATCCATCAAGGAGTAAATTCTCTACAACCACAGCTGCACTACTGAACGAAGGGTTTCAAAGTAGGAAATTCAATCAAGCTAAAGAAAATCTCACGACACAGTAGTTCACTCTTCCGAAGGATCAGATGCATTCTTTTCAATTCCATTTTTCAGCATCCAACAATCGTGTGTTTT
>KI423359.1:0-11950 GCA_000473375.1 Anopheles culicifacies
ACAACAAAGACCGTATTCCCATCCCCTGCAACTTGTTCTTAAAATACTTACAATGGTATTTAATCTTATCTACCATTCTAATGATCATACGCCTACCGTCATTCTCCTTCTGTTACTCAAACTATAACCAGGTAAACCCTAAAAGTACCAGCTACGGAATCTCATTAGCGACAGCAAGGCATCGGCTCTCATCAAACATTGTTCATTTCGATGAAATCATTAATGTGAAGCCGTTTCCCAGCTATAAGAGACGCAAGGGAATTTTGAACAACAGCAAAAAGAAAAAGTTATATTAAAATGTCACCTCCACCATAAGGTGTTAGGGGTACGAAAAAAAAACAGGGAAACCATATAGTTGCCATCAAATTATACCCGTACGTACAAACGACATATCAAAAGTGATGCCACAGCAGGCATCCCGCCATCATAATGATGAGGTGCAAATCCACGACAGGCCAGCTTCTGCACCGAAGATGGGCTGGAAATGTACGAACGGCACATTTCTGTGTGTATGTTTATGAAAGTGGCATTGTTTTACGTTTCAATTCCCGGGCACCACACTACTAACAGCCGTCACACACCACAATAGGTACGCGTCCTTCCATTCATTCGTACGCACTTCAATCAATCATCATTATTCGCGCACGCACTCACGGAAGGACATCAGATCAGATGTGCTGCCCCTGTCAGTGGTGGCACCTTTCGCCACACTGGAGGTCGTTTTACGTCACTTCTGCCGTAACTGTCCTGCTGCCGGGATGATATCGGCAGGATATATGACGACCATGAGTTCGCATGGAATTATTATGCCAACCCATTCCGGAGCCCTTCGTTTTCCGTACCTTCCGAGGCTTCGAGGAACTTGATATCGTCCAACCCGGTGTCGGTGTACTGCACATGCACTTGGTGTCTTATTTCCGCTCATTGCACTATTCCTCTAGAGGGATGGATGCACTGTTTAAGCCCCGTAGTGCGTTGACGAGACGAAACCTGGAGCTAGTGGAAAATGTGCTTTTTTCATTACGATTTTTCCGCTTCCATCGCTTTCCACTTCGAATGACGCGCGCACTCTTCGCCCAGTTCCTAATTTTGCTCTATTGCACATATGACATTTACATGCACAAACGCATCAATGGCGTGTTATTGCTGGTGCAGCTGTTAATTTTAACACTTCCCCCCGAAGTGAAGCCTTTCACACATTTCCTGCCGTTCGATCGTGTAAAGAGATGTGAAGTAAAGGAGTTAGATGAATGATAATTAATTTTTTCTTCTATCACCCGATCTCCCTCCGACCATTTTTTTTTTTTTACAATCCGTTTCTTCTTTTTATAATTCCTCGCGCTATCAGCGAAAAATAAAAACTCCTGCCCCGGGAATCCTTAAAGCAATCACATTTTCATCACCTTCCTGTGTCTTGCATTCGTGATGTGAGATTTTCTTTCTTTTTTTTTGCATTTTCCCCCTTGTTTTTGCTTTGAGCCGAAGCCCGAGACGTGTACGCACAACTGGAAACGCGTGCAACACAGCAGCTACGCACAAAAGAGACCCCCCAGGGTGGGCGATATATTCTGCGCGCAATTTTTGCACACAATGACCGTATAATAGTTTTGCAGACGAAGCATCACCAGACGTATGGCAGAGGCAATGCGAAGGAAACCTTTTCTTTACCAAACTAAACGAACCCATATATATATAAATGCATATACCTCGGTACACATCCTTACCAAACCGGGCGTAAAAGATCGAGTGTCGTGTCCGGGGAATGCGAAGGAACACACGTATGCGTATGCGGCACAATGTGGGATGGGATTTTCCATCCTGGAACTTCCTCCCCAAGTGCATCCGAGAGTTGAATGTGTGCGTGCGTAATGTGCGTAAGTACGATTGCATTTCTTTTGTTCCGAGAAACCCCTCCTTGCGAGCTGCCTTCATTTTTACACACTTTCCACACGAGCCTTTGTGGTAATTTTAATTCTTAACCCTCTAAGACGTCTACGCTGTGGGGCCTCGGGACATGAAGAGTATTTACGTTAAAGTAAAGAATGGTAAGGCAAATTTTCAGCCAAGCACTTCACAACGCGACGATAGGCTCTAATCCGTCTAGCACTTTTTTGCTTTCAAGTGCTTTTCTGTGTGCCATTTAATTACCACTTGTCAATTAATAGTGCCATTACGGGAAAAATGCGAGAGATGGATTTCAATTTAAAGAATGAGAATTTTACGTGGCTTCCTTATATAACTGAGAATTCAATTGCTGCTGAATATCGTAGTGAATATTAATAAACTTTTGCACCCAAGGTAAGGTAGTTATTTAATTGTTTGTAAGCGTAGTTTCCGGTTTGTTTGAAACATATGAGTTTTATTATTTGAAAATGTTGAATATGTACGATAAACTTGCTCTACTTTGATCATTAAACAAGCTTGTTGACTATAAATTAATAGTTAAACCTCACACAAATACTCAGAATATTTTGAACAGCACACAAGCCACATAAAATGGTTTCAAACAATCGGATTTTCATCACGGACTGCTCGCTACACCTCCGTTGCCCATAAAAAACTCACACACGTATGCAGAGCATAATCCAAAATATTTTTTTCCATTGCCACATTCTGCAGCAACCGTTAAAAACTAAACAATCAATTCATTAATTGGAACCAAAGCAACCAATAACAGTTCAGCCATACCATTCGAGCCAACAATCACATAATACCGTGGGGCTGATTGTTGTGTAGTACTCTTTATCGCCACATTTCTTATGCGTATGGTCACATACGCAGCACGTGATCAGTAATCCTGCAAATTAATATGTTTGGATTACACATCACTCGCTCCAGTAGGGTTCACCAGCACAATAGGTACAAACGGCCACCCCGTGCGGGCCCAATCCGCCGACAACGATGGCAGGGAATATGTGATTGATAATCTGACCTGACCACACCAGCGGATTAAGGTTGAATACATTATACCTGCATGCCAGGAAAAAAACAACGAACATTTGACAAGTGTACTGGAGATGGATGAATGGGGAAAAATAATAATCATAAATTTCACGCAGCTACCGAAACCGGGTGGTGGTAGGCCACATAATTACAAACCGAAACCACTTACATTGGGTTAATGGTTGGCACTCGGCACAGGCACACAGACAGGATTGTGTGTTTTTCTCTTTTTTTTTATGACAATTTTATATTTTATAATCCTGTCCGGAGCATTACTCAAACGAGAAATGACGTCGAAAATCGGCTACAGTATTTCTTGTTCTTTTTTCTGAATCTTGCGCGATCATCACACTCATCCAATTATTGGATATTGGTATTGATGGTCGCTATGGTAACAGTTTAATTCAAGAAAAAAAGAAACCAATCTCGATACAAAACATTACACATAACTGCCTCAGAAAGCGAATTAAGAATTATGGAATTTAGGATTGCATTCCTAGACCACAGTACAGAATGATGGACGAGATCATTTCCATCTTACTACCAAAACAAAATATATCCTTCGAAGCATGTACCCTTACGGCGCAATGAAAATTTGTGTATGGATAAATTCCAAATAAAACCGAAAGCAGATTTACAAAGGCATGGAGACTGTATTTTCTATTTAAAAAAAAAACAATAGTAAATACTCTACCCCGTCAACATAGAAAACAATGAAGGTGTATTGAAACAAGGTTGAACCGTCCCAAAATCGACACCCAGGTGGGAATACGTGTTAAAAAGCTGAATACAAGGATAAAATTAAATAATTTTGTAATATAAATTGCATTTAATCAATCGGGTTGTATACTTTTGGGCATATTTTGAAAACTGTATCTCTCGTTGCTAAAAAACATCTGATTATCGCCTGGTTAACAAATTTCTCTTTTGAGCGACAATCGATTACGAATGCTTCGGTCCACGCAACCCCTAGGGATGTAAATCTGGAAACTTTTCTCAAAAATGTTACAAATCAATCGAATCGAGTAAGCGTCCAAAAACTTCCTCTTGTTCTATGGAAACGGTCATTCGTGTACACCAAAACCCTGCGGCGGGTAATGCATCCGATAAAAAAAAGAAAAACTTTCCAGCATCCCCCTGAAGAAGGGTACTACCAACATCGACATGCCCATTTGATCCTCGAAACAACGGGCTTTGAGTGCAACGCGGAGAACATTTTGCAACATCCATCCTAGAGGGCAGTTTAGCCCACGGCCTGCCACCTTTCAGCAATACCCCGTCTGGCCGGACAAAGCATAATGGTTTGCCGTAGCGCTGCAGAGCCAGATAACAACAACACGTGCGCACATGTTTGTGTTCCGTATAGCCAACGTGGGGGAAAAATTACCATGGAAAAGGTTATGATGGTGTTTTAAAATCTACATTCGAAGTACATCATGATGATGCAAGCAATTTGGATTTTTCTATTTTTGTTCACCACTGCACGTTGCATCCAAGTAAAAAGTCTAACTTGGTATGTTTTCCTGTACAGCAAATTATGAGTTCAGCAAAAGAAGTGGGTTTTGATTTGCGTTATTGCTTTATGCCTAACGTCTACAGCTGGGAGCTGCGAATGGTTCTATTTCATACCCCGGATCTAATGTGTAAGGGTATTAAACAAATTTATGGTTCTTTCAATAAAGCCCTTCCGTCCAAACTAAAAGTGCGTTTAAGTACATCCTCTCAATCGTTGCACACTCGAAAAGTTAATCTCAACCCATAAAAAAAGTTTTACCCTTGTTTCGTTGCACATTCGTACGCAAATGGTGCCATCAAACGCTTGCACTACGGTCCTGCACGTCCTTCCCGTACAACCAGAAGAAGATGCAATGAACAATTTTCGCACCAAACAATTTTCGCACCCTAAAAACCCAAGTGCTTCAGCAAACAACGAAACGCATCAAGAACGCCATGTATTGCAGCTACAACCTCTTTCTGGTGACAGCACGACTGCTAGGGGTTTTCACACAAACACACACACAGACACGGGCAAAAGAAAGAAGGAGAAGCAACCACGCACAAAGCCCTGCACTGCACGGGTGGTTTTGCTTTTGAATAGGCGTAAAAGTCATCCTTATTAGGTCATTGAACCTCACACCTAGTTTGCATAAAATACGGCATGCCGTTGTCGCCTTCGTGCAGTCTGAGGTTGACAGTAAATGGACAAGGTAGCAAACACGCAACCGGCTACGGTGCACACATACGTCAGGCGCGCAACGGATGCACTTTAACGAGGTACAACACCATCGGACAAACATATCCTGTGGGAAGGAACGATGCGAGAACAAAACGAACCACTTCCGGCTGTGTTACACGTTACAGGCACACATCCGTTCTTCATCAATTAAATTAAGATGGATGTTTTTATACATGCGTTACATGTACAAACTAATTCACTATAACACATTTTACAATCAGATTATATTAAATGGTTGATTCCGTATGTTGTTGAATGATTTTTTGATTTTATTTTTAATTCATATTAGTAGAATATACAAGCAATAGAACTACATGACCATAATAATGGAATAAGTAAAAAAAATCAGCTCAATATTTAAACGACACCCACAACTGTCAACTGTACAGAAGGAAAATAATAACGAATAGTTTTTATAGCGATTACATACTTTCAGGCGCTACAAACTTGACACAAATGGGGTATAACAATATTAAACGGACAAGTGGTATAATAATTTACCAAATATGCAAATTTTGATAACTTGGACGGCTCGTGAAATTGAAAATTTATTTTGCTTTTTTCTACATTAAGTCTCGTATTTTATTTTAAATCCATTCGCTAATATATTCGTGATATACATGAATGAAAATTTTTTAATGTCCACACATTAAATTATGCAACAAACTTTGCTTAATTGCTTTATGTTAATGATTACCTTAATGCAAGCAGTTTTAAGACATTAATTGCAAAACAATTGCCTTTCATAACGTCAGCAAAAATAATAACTTTTATTTATACCAAATGGCGCTTGATGTAAATAAAAGCCAAACCAACTAAATAAATTCCGCTAACAAACTCGCTCGCTACTTTATCAAGTAATACATAAAACATAATCAAATACAAACACCTCAAAATGGTTGTGGCACTTCTGTTTTCAAGATGTAGCACTTTCGCTAAATAAAAATACATCACCCACACATCCCACACATTATGCCTATAGCCCACACCTTGGCACAAACAAATCCAACCAAAGCATAGGGGGGCTGCTGTATACTTCCCGTACGCGCTCTCTCCATTTCATTTTGCTATGCAAGCACGCACAGGAAACTGCACAGGAAACGGTGACGACAACCGCTGGGTGAAAATATCCTTCCACACAATGAGCATCATCAAATCATACGCATCAAATAAAAAGGTACGCACCGTAGCGCATAATGCTTATGCCTGCAAATGAGAATCTTATCCTTGTTTCCTCACTCTTCGCTTGGAAATTGAAAGAAATAAAGCACACATACCACACACACTTGTGTTCGCGCACATCAGCTCCCCACAAGCATGCCACCACAACAAAAGGATATGCCACGGCATAGTTATGCATTTGATGGTGTGCCTTGAACGCAACCCTTAATTCATACAGCCCAAAACGCGAAACCAACAACAGCAACGACTTCCCATTTCGCGATTTTAGCGGCGTTGGGGGGGCTGGAGAGGACGGTTTGCTCGTTTTCTTCAATTTGATAAGCTCGTTATCGGCGTGCAGAAAAGTTTCACGCTGGCACTTCAAAAAAAAAAACTCCCCACCCCTCTCCGTTCCATTGCTTGCGCTTTGATCGTACCTTATGGTGGATGGTGCGATGGAGGCGCATTTTACACCATGGCGAGAGAGACACGTTCCACCCAGCAGCAACGATGAAGATAAAGGACTGCACTCAAGGAAACGGATCCCAGCAACTTCCAACCTGTGCCAGGTACCATACGATTGGCAGAAATAAAACCGGGGCATCCTCTCCATGAAGCGACCGTGTGCTTCTCGTTGTCTTGTTTGTGACAATTGTCATGGTGATGGTTGCTGTGCGCGTGTGTGTGTGTGTTTTTGTCTTCAAAGAATTTCCAAATTTCACTAGCATGCATTCTTTCCGCAAAACCAAAAATTGGGTTCCATAGAAGTTCATGTAGACCTACCACCCTAGGATGGGTGTAGGTAGGTCAGGTTTAATGGGGTTTTTGGGACAAATTCAATTGCCGTGCCCGTAATGAACAAGATTGTTTGCTGTAGTACCTAGAAATGGATAACACACCCTATTAACATTTCTAATGCCAAACAAATGGAACATATCCAAAACACAAGGACAAACTACCGACGGAAAGAGATTATTTAATTAAAAATTGCATGTTGTTTAAACGAGAAATTTATTGCTATACCGGACGTTACTCGTTGCAACTCAACGATGTCAAACATTACACAAGATTTTACATCATATGATATATTTACATGATTCCCACGAGTAACGTACAAATTGCTAATAATGTCCTGCTGGCACGAAATCAGTGTCATTCGAATTGCATAACTTCGGGCGTTTTATTATGCTGTAACAACTAATGTTAAGCAATTTATTCAAAAAAGGGTTTGTTTTCAGCTTTTTTCCACTCCATAAGCAAAAAAGTTATGTGCGGAAAAAATTCTAGCTCATTTTAAATGGCATGCTCACACCCCGTACATTGCTACACGCAATACTTACTAATTCGCTCACATTAGCCCCACTTGCTACAACGCTACATACGTGCATATATAAATCTTACAGGCCTTCTTTTTTGTGACAAAAAAAAATGCAAAAAAGGATTCCATTGGTGCAGAAACTCTTCGCCAATGTGCTGCTGGGGATGATATGGCTAGATGGTAAACAACACTCACAAGTTTTACACATCGATCCGGTGGCCGCAAGAAATGCTGGCTTTCTTTTCCTTTACCCCCCCCGGTTTTGGGCATGCATGTGAAGCCCCACGCACACACTGGAAAGTGAGACTTGCTTTCTTGCTGTGTATAACATCCATGCCCTGATGGAGAACACATTACGAGGGTTATGGGCACATGCACCTCGCCTTCTGGCAGAAGCTGGGCCATAAGTTCTCTCTTCATATCACATCCTTACCCCTTCAGTTCACGGTAATGTGGCGGTGTGGTGAATGCAACTTCAGCAAAACGCCCTCCAACGATATTGAAGCCTTGGTTGCGTTTCATGCGAGGATAGGAATTGTGGAAGAGTCACAGCACGGTTACGCACTTACCTACGGCAACATCCGGACCAACTTCCCCAGCGTTTGTTTTTTTCTCTCTCTCATCCACCCACGATCAACCCATAACCTATCAGAACGTCAACAAGCGAACCTTTCCATCATCCGTCGAAAATGTGGGGACGATACGCGTTTACGACAATCTTCACAACCCAATCTAATCCTACTCCCAACTTCTGTACATACCATCCTTTCAATACCTAAGACCCCGGAAAACCGCCACACAACTTTCAAAGGACACACCCAACACTCACTAAATGTGCCCACCTATGTGTGTATGTGTGGTAGGTGTGGATGGGTTTTGCAATGGAAGAAGGTAAACGAGCGGGTCTTGTTTCCTTAATTATTTTTTAAGATGCTCCCATTCAGCTCGATTCATAGCACATTCAAGTGTGAGCGGTGTTCAAGATTAAAATGAACGTCCGCTCCAGAACGCACCGAACCTTCTGATGGCACCACCGGGATGAGACATGAGGGATTGAGGATGATATCTGTAAAGGAGCGCAAGACACATTTGTGGATGAAACGCATGCACGCACCCCCTCATTTTCTCCCTCTCTCATCTGATGCTTCTTCGCATCTTCTGCCTTACGGTCTTTTATTATTGATGCAGAAAATCTGCAGGTGCATCGGGAATTCTTTTCAACGATGCAAAAAGAATGAGAATGCGACTCCACCAACACCCCCCCTTTCATCTCGTTCATATTTCCCAAGACCTTTTGCACAGGTAAGCCCCTTTCTGAGAAAGGAAACACACACAGCAGGCAGCTGAGAATTGGCGCACCAGTTTTCTTACCGCCCGCAGTTCTCGACGTCTCGTAACGTAAATGAGCCGAACGAACCAACGACGCATGGAAGTCGAATGGTCGAAAGGATGTCGCAAAGAAATGCCCCCACTCCTCCCTTCACATCCCAGTCTGTATGTGCGAGGACGGGACGATCTCAGATCGTCGATTGCACAACGAAGGAAAATTGGTACCATCTGCATCGTAGGAGCAGGTAAATCAAGATGTTGTTGAATCTCATCGGTCAACCGGGCAAGACGATACGGTCCCTCAGCTGCACCTCATCGAAAAGCCGTTTTTGTGAGCATTTCTTTGCACTGGTGCTCCTTGTGTCGGTAATTTTCTTTCTAGCCGAGATGACACATAAAAGCGCCCGGAAGAAAAGCGATCTTACTCTTTCACCATAAATAATGCAAGTTGAGCAGGTCAACACCTGCACCAGAGATTCCCTGGGGGCACGCGTCGTCAGAATGCCGAAGCGAACATTAGAAAGAAATTAAGTTTAGATAAGCACCGGAGTGTTCACTGAAGAGCGTTTTTTTTCTATCTCGCGCCGGAAAAATGGACCATCCTTAAAAGAGTTATTGGTGTGTTTAAAGCAAAATCCAATTTGATAATTATAAACATTTCAACATTCAATATCAGAAAACGAAGCAGAATATTAACAAATAACATTCCATCAAAAATATGTTAACAAATAGAAAAGAGCGTATTATCATTACTTTTTAAGTAAAAACAAGTTTTCCAAGATTGTTTTCCACTGTTAATTCGAACAGACAGTCACATATCATTATATTTTGTCATGCGTATAGCATACTTTAAGGCCAATTCGCAACAGAGATTTGTTGCATAACTACACGCCTAAATTTATGCAATTATTGCGACAATAATACATTTTTATCAGCTTAGCTTAATTTTAAAAGTTCAGTAATTGAAATCGAGGAAAACCAAGAAAAAAAACCCTCATAAAAAACAATAAATATTAAAGAGAAGATCTCATAACTTGGTATCTGAACACACGCTGATAAACACAGGTGTAATTCTTTAAATATAAAAAGTACGGGTCACTAAAAACAACCCTCAGAGATGCAAAACAAACTTGGTTAGCAACAAACTATAAAAAATATCACAATTTCATATCAACTCAACCACTCGTACCAAATCTGTACAAACCGACGGAGTGTTGTTTGTTCCAATTATGCGAGATCGATTGCTAGAACTATTGTTATTGTCGCATGGTAGAAAAAATCAAAATCGAAAAACCTTCTTGCGCTTTGATTTCCAAAGGATTTATTGTGATTTTACTGCTTGACCCTTCCCTCTGTTGCCAAATTTGTACAAGTTCTATACTGAAATACTGGTCCATGTTTTTTTTTGTTTTTCCATTGTTGTTTTGCATCCAACATAAACCAAACTGCAGGACCTTTCCGCCGGACATAGCACATAACAACATCACAAATCCCCCTTTCATAACCGGGAATGCAATGAATTCGATTTCCAGCTGATATGGAAGGTGGAAAAAGAAACTCCGATCGGAAATACGACTGAAGCATTGACCATGCAGACACACACACACACATTTGGCCCTTTGCTTTTTCATTCCATGTATGTTCTTGCACTTCAAACCAAATGAATTCTACAATCAACTTTGTGCGGGACAACATACACATACACACCTTAGGAAGGGCGATTCTACGCGCGCCATTGGAACCGTGCAATGAAAAAGAGCGGAACAGAGCTAGCATAAAACCACAACCCGTGGCTGGAACCGCAGCTTCGAAAAATCAATCCAACTTCCACAGCATGTTTTTCTTCCAACAGCAACCAACACCTCCACCTCAAGTGGTACCGTTACACACGATCGAACAGAGGCGCGACAAAGAACGATTGCGAGAGAGAGAGAGAGAGAGAGAGAGAGATTAGCCGGAACAAGAGCAAGCGACAGGTGCAAGCAACAGGACTCGTGCCAGGACTCGGTAGCGCAGCATGCCCATGGTCGGGGACGATATTTCAATAACTAAAATTAAAATGTCGTTTCCAGAGAGTTTGTCGGTTTTTGCCCGGTGGATGTAGAGCTGGCCTTGCTGAAAAACTCCCGTTTGGCAGCCACAATCACACACACACACACATATGTGGGTGTTGATGATGCTGTTGCGCTCGGTTTATGCTCTGATCCCAACTGCCCACACACTGTGCCTTCCTGTTTATTTCTTCCGGGTCGGGGCCTTGCACCTCATTGAATCCTTCATTCTATTCCCCCGCGGTAAATCTCCTCCCGTAGAGGTTAACCGAACGGCCCTTCTAAATGTAAGAATGGAATGTGGAGGTGTGACGCATCGAAGAAGGAACTTTCACCCACAACAACAAACCACCGGTAGTGTTGGTGTGGAGTCACTGAGTTTCGGGAAAGCGTAGCTGCTTCTGTCTTTCTCCAATGACGCACAAGCCAACATATTTAACACACCTGGACTCCTCGAGCTATGTGTCACTTCCGGTGTGTATATTTAGGTTGCAGGACGGCTGTGGCTTACCATCACCCATCCCTAACACAAACCTGTACTCATCTGTATATAGTATGCGTATCGAACCAACTACTCGAACAAACAATTGCATACCACCAGGCGCACTGGCAACGCTAGGGAGATTTTGTTACGATCAATCGCTCTCACAGTTCTTCGCCTGACCCGGTGTATCCTGTCACAGACAACCTGGCCTTTGCACCATTGTATGAAGGTCCACACCGCCGAAACCCGGAAGGGAGGAATGATTGGCTAGGTTGTTGAGAGATGCAGGGAAGCTTTTCAAACTGTGCATCAATTGTTCCAACGATGCAACGCCATCATACCCTGAAACGCAATGCAATTTCCCAACGAGGTTCCCGTTGCACACAGATGCATTTCCTAATGCAGATAGAATTCAACGAAAAAGCCAC
>KI423359.1:15840-30218 GCA_000473375.1 Anopheles culicifacies
GATGCACTTCTCAACCAACCCAAGTGTGTGGGATTTTGCGTGCAGACACACTTGTCCCAAACCAACCTGCACAAGAGTGTTGTGTGTGCTCTGTTTTACGCCGATAGACACGCCAGCTTATCCGGGCTTAAATACGGACGGTTTTGTTAGTTGCAAGAAGGTTGGAGCAAATCCTTTAAGGTCATCCTAACCTGTTGGACAGGCTGTGTTCACCGTGCCGGTGTTGCCGTAACGAGATAGCGATGAGATGAGACGACGTCGACTACCTACCAATAGAATGCATGAATTAAGTCATACACTTGCGGCGGACACGCTTCTCAAAATTAACCTTTTATCTATAAATACATTTTCTCCACTCGCTCAATGCTTGAAGCTATGCCACCAAACAAATGATTCCATTTGTTCCATCTCACAGTTGCAGGGCTTATTTGGTGCTAGTAGCAAAGGCACTCTGCTGTCCCCACCTCAGTCAGTGACCAGTATTTACAAACTATTATTATAATTGCCTGGTCGGGTCCTTACAGACTGGTTTCGCTCCATCCGTGTAACTTACTCTCCTCCGCTACCAACATTTCCTTTCACCCCAACCGATATAATTGTCCAAACCCAGTGGTCGGCAAACTTCTTGGAGCAAAGAGTCAAATATCATAAAAGGTACACAAGGAGTGAGAATGGGTTCGAGAACAAATTTATACTGTGACAAAAGTCCGGTTCGCTGGCTTCAGTCGTTAGATATATGTTATGTGTTCCAAACCAAAATTAGCGTAGATTATTATTGACAAAAAGCTGCATTCAAAGTGTCCAAAAGCTGCATGCGCGTCGTTCGTTGCCGACCACTGGCCTTAGCTATTTTTCCATCCTACGCCCTCTCTAACAAAAAGTATAAAACGGATTCAGCGGTTTAGAATTCTAATAATCGTCTGCAAATGTTGTCTTGCTGTACAAGCTTCCAAAAATCCGAGCCATCCCTCCCACAACGAAACAAGACCTCCGGTATACTGTTGTGTATGCAATTAATTGCAGTTCGTACCCAAGTGCGGTAAAGGAAAAAAGGCTACTTGTCGGAAAATGGGGAGAGAAAAAGGTGCCCTCTGAAATGGGCCAAACGTTCTAGGTGAGCCTCTGGTTAGCCACAACTCATAACTTTACTCGAACCTGCCCCCCGGGGAAAACCTGGCCTGCACCTGTCACGGTACTCTGGCTAGTTGATTACCGCGCGCATTTGCGAAACATCAATCTCCGCTACAATTAATGAAGCAGAAACATGACGACGCCAGAGAGAAATTCAATGAGAACATTCCGAGCCTCGGGGAGGTTGTGGTGCCCTGGCAGGTACGCAGAAAATAATGGTCAGTGTTTCCCGGTCCCGGACCGTCCCGGAACACATTTCATTCTGTTGCCACCGAAAACTATGTTTAATTGAAATGTGAAACTAAATTTCGTTACTAAAAACTTTCGTGGCATAGAACTTCCACCAATAGTTCATTTTTCCACCGGAATGAGGCACGGCACACCTTTAGGGTGCGAGGTATAAAAGTTGACCCTCGCTCACACACACACTAACACGCACTCAAAACGCTCATTTTACGGCGCCAGAATGTCCAGAAGCGTAAGGGAACAGTCTGGGCAGCGCGCGGTGGTTTGCGGTCAACCGAAAGTTTTGCATCATATTTCAACAATTTGTTTAATTATCAAAATAATTTCCCCTTACCTTCTGCCCGTGTGTTTGCGCTCCCTTTCTTCCCTTCTGAAGTTATGAATGGTGGTGGTGAAAAAAATGGTACAAACCTAAACGCTTTTCCCAAGTGCATTCGAACGAGGCGCTCAAACCCATTTGCAGTCGATGGTGCATAATAAATTTGCTAAAAAATACGACACCGGCCAGTGCAGTTGGCCACTGCTACAAATGATGCGTATGTGTGAGCCGGTACATGAGCACACAAACCAGCAAAATAGAAAAAAAGAGTAACCGGTAAATTTTCAATATTGAAAAATTAATGACTCAAAACGACATCCAGACAAAATCAAAGGGTGATGCGGGTTTGGGATGCGAAAATTGGACGCTGCACACAGTCCAAGTACCATTGCTGTCTAAACCAATGCAAATAATGTATGCCACAGAGGCCCAGAGCCGTCGTCTCTCTGTTTCAAACTATGCACGTGTCGGTACATCGGTTATTGTTCATCATCATAATCCACTCGACTGTCTGGCTATTGAGTGTGTGTGTCTGTGTTTGTGTCGGGCAGTAGTTTTTTTGGTCACCAATTACTCGCGGATTCGAAAATTATAAAAACAAATCCTTTTAATTTGTACTTCTGGTCCAACAATGTGTTGCCACATATCGTACTCACCCTCACCCCTCTTGATCACACCTTACAGTGCGTACAACATTGTAGCACTACTGGTCGGGCAGCCAAAACCCCGGAACCAACGATGACGGTGGTGACCCCGACACCTACACTGTGCGTCACTCGGTCACTAATAAATCTACCGAAAAATCAATAGACAAACATAGCACGCCACACACACAGATGTGACAGCAGTACCGCACACAACTTCACCCCGATCCACTTCACCTGTTGTCATACCGCACGGTGTTTAAATAGACGTAAATGGGGAGACAAAAAAAACCCGAATAAAATAACAACAACGCGGAAACACAAAACCATTTCTAAACAGCAACAGCCGTACCAAGCGGGGCGTTAAAAAGCAAACACCACGTTCGTTTGTCACCGTGTGACCATCGGAAGTGGTTCCCGGTAAAAGCTAGCGCGCGAAAAACTAAACACTTTATCATTGCGCTTTTCCCGCACGCCACAAACACACGCTTTCCCATTACCGATACAACTAGTTCCTTATTTCTCTTTTTTTTTTGTTCATAAATACAGCATGGAAAAATTTATGGTTGTGGAAAAATGTGACAGAAATCCGGGGACGAACCCGTACATGTCTGGGCCGGTCGGTTCGGGAGGGGACACACAGCAACAAAAAATACAAAACATTGTGATTGTGAGTGATAGCGCTAATGATTATAAATTGCACAAACCGTAACCAACCTTTTCCTGCTGCTTGGTGTGGCCGATCATTTTCCAACCGAGTTTTTCTTCATACAATTGGCTGCATACCCTTCCCGCTCTCCATTTTTCCTAACAAGACCAGTTCGGCCATGTCCGGTTCTCTATGTCTGCTGCTAATTTCAATTTCCACCTCGATGGTGAGGACAAAAAAAACCGCTCCCGGTGCAACAAGAGGGTGAGTTATTTCCTGCTACTTTTTCCGCTCATTTTTAATCCGCCCGAACGTTGGTGGGTCGAACGTTGTGTTGTTTTTAAAAAGCCGACCGCGACCCATTGGAACCGAAAAGCCCCTTCACCTCCATGCCATTAGACTTTGTGCACTAAATGCGGGATAATCGGTACGGTCGTCTCCTCGACAGCAAAATGTATGTTCGCATCCCGCTTCGAAAACCCCGTCCGGAAAGGAATGGGAGCAAACCGGGAGCGACGCCATCGGTTGTTTGTAAGTGGGATTATTTCCCACACCAACCATGTAGCACCATGAGCCAGAGCGCGTTGTTTAGATTCACTTACCTCATCACGGCAGTCGACGTGCACCTTGCCACTGTCCAGCACTCGCCTCAGCAACATTTCGTCACCACGCAGGGCAGCCAGGTGTAGCTGAACGTCTGAAAGGGTTTCTTTCTGTAAAAATTTTGCACAACAATAGAAGAGAAATGGCATGAAAAAAAAAGATTCATCAGACAAGCTCGAGAATGGGATTATTCGAATTTTTGGTTGGTCAGTGTGTTTGTGTGTGAGCAAAACATTTTAATGGAGCAAGCACTACACTTAATGGAGCCGCCTGGTGGATTATGGTTTGCTGCTGGTAGAGATATGTTTTATTTATTTATCTTTTCAAAACGAAAGCAAAAACCCTATGTTTAAACACAATTCATCATTCTCGTTACAGTTGAGCACTCTTTAATTTATACACCACTTTTGAAAAACAAATCATTATTGTATCCCTTTTTTTCTCTCTACCCTTTAACACATGTTCTAAAATACTCGTTATCTACTGCAAAAAAAAACTGTACATAACTCCTAACTTAAGCAAACAAAAGAAACTTAACCAAGAACAATTTAACTTCTCAGACTTCTTTAGACAAACGCTAGAGGAACTCCTATGTCCAGCCCCCGGGAAGCCCCCAAAGCAGAGGAGAATTCACCTAGCGTGACCTTTAATTGTAATAGCAAATTAACCTTTGTAATAACATGGAATTATGGTACCGTGTGCATGCATACGCGCTATTCAACGAACGAAGCATGCTTTTTAGCGCGAAACGAAGCGCGAAACCCCGTTCTCACCCCGTCAAGTGAATTCCTAAGTAAACGATGGACCTTTTACTACCACAACAATCGGACAGCGGTACGTACCGGTGAAGAGAAAAAAAAGTAGTACCAAGTAACTGAAACCGCACAAAACGAGGCGAGACAGTGGCGGTAAAAACCAACATCCCGGAGTGTGGCCGACCTGCTGCCAACAGGCAAGCCGCCATCAAGCCCTTTCCTCTTCACCTCTTTTGTTTGGCTACGGGGGTATGTAAACACAGGCCGATGATAAGTGTGGCAAAATGGAGGTAGCTGATGGGGATGATGATGGCCATCACTGCCTTTGCTAAGAATGCAACCCTACCTTTTAAACACACAAGCGGGAGTGTAAGAGGAATTGTTAGTCCATTGTGACTAGTAACTGATGGTGGGGAAGGTATGTTTGCATGGCTAGACTAATGTAAAAATTTTGCACCCGTTGCAATGCGAAAATAAAATAAAACCAAAGCCAAGTTGGCGCCTCCACCGGAACGTACCCGGTGGCAAAGTAGGTGGATGTGTCTGGATGTCAGCTGAAACCGTGGAGGATAAAGAAAAATGGGTAGCAAACAATAATTTAGTCATGATTTACACAAACGCAAACGAATGCGAAGAAGAACAAGAGACAACAAACAAAAAACAGCTAGAGCCTCATACAATCGCAATGGTGGAAGCAAAGAAGCGAATATAAATGTGTGTTTAAGAAAACAAACAGCTAATCCATGAAGTGAATAAAGGAGACCAGCAAAAATCGTATGAAAACCAACCACACAAAAAATGAAAATCGAACAAATCTAATAGTTTTTTCTATCGTTGTGGAATTGATCAACCACTAATCCACTACGCTTAGGTGATAACTGAACCACCCTCACCCCCACCAATTCTGCCACACTAGCAGAAAATGGGGAACGGTTCGATAAGTTTGAAAAGAGTGTTGTGACAGGATCTTCTTGCTTCCGTTTTGCTCATTTCCCATTTGCCGAGCCAGGATCCCGGACGGTCAATGGACGGAAACATTGCAATAAGGACAAAGGGAACGCGCTCTTTGTGCTCAAGTGAAGACGTTTAACACGCTGAACTCGCATTGCCATCCCCGAAAGGGGGAGGAGAAAAGGGAGAAGACGCAGAAGACTGGCTGCTGCATGCATTAAAGACTAGACAAAGGAACTTCTCTTCATTGATCATTTGTAATGAACGGGAGACAAGAAACCGAACTAGAAAGGATTGTTGCTAGTAAGGATGGAAGCAGAAAAGGACTTCTCTTGTCGCCGTAAAGAATCTCCGTTTTTTTGTGCGCTCGTAACTTCTTGGATAACTAATCGTTACATTATTCAATTTGTGCCATACAAACCGCTGAGATGCGCTTGAGAGGGTTCATGCTAGACGACGAAGACTATTGGAAAGATCCTTGGGTTATTATTTTATGAATTTATGAGGAATAACAAAACAAAAACTCAACTTCCTAATTCAATTCTCTCATCAACGGATAGTGCGTTGCATCCATTAATTAGATGATGCTATTAAAGTGAGTTACTTCAAGCCTTACGACTTGAAACAAGCAGAAGAGATATGGTCAGAACTAACCACCGATACTGGATAATCTCAGAGAGGTCTGTAACACAGTCTCGAATTCTACATTATTAGCGATTTGTTTAGAATTCCAACGAATGTCTTTCGAATTCCACGAATGATTCATGAAGTATTAGAAATTCATTCCGAAACACAAGAAGTAATCGAAGGATCTGTGCAGATATTCCCAACTTGCGGAGTACATTATGTATCGAATAATTTTGAATCTATGTTTTGGAGTTCGCAATTAATGGATAGCCCCTAAAAGATTGGGTGCATGCGAAATGCGTCGCTAACATAAAGAAATTGGTGTTTAGAAGAAAAACTACAACCTGCAAACGTATTAGCTTTACGTCATAATTAAGCATACATTTAGACTACAACCCGACTCAAATCGACAACGCAATTAAGCTTAATTGGAAAATACCAAGTTACGTCGCCTGTAAGGAGTAACCCACATCATTCCGTCTTGGCAAGGATTCCAAGCACCAAGAAAATCATATTACCGATGAAACGTAACAGAAAGAAGCAACAAAGCTTGCCTTTTGCTTTCATACCGTCCAACATTAAACATATAGCTACGAAACTAATGGAAATGGAGCAGAAATGAAACCGATTTGCATACTATGAGTACTACACCAAATTATCCCAAGGATTTTACGTATTTCATTACACCCCCGCTACTTGCCAACGTCCACAACGTAATCGCGATATTAAATTGTTACGTTGGAAAGTGGTTTACTATGTAAGTTCGTGTATCATAGTGCACTTTTGGGGTCCATGCCGAAAGAGAACCTGAAGAACTTAGAGTTCCAGCGCACAAAAGCTCAGAACAAATTGTTCAAATAAAATCAATAATAGAGTTCACCAACTTCTCCTAAAAAATCAAAGCTCCTAATAATGAACCTGACCTACTACTGGGAGACCAGTAGCACCACCTCTATTCCCACCTTGCCATCGTTAGCGCCATTAGCATTTTCATAGTTTTTTTCGTCTTTTCTTTAGGACTTAGTCCCCTTAAAGCTCGCTCAATTCATTTCCACCGGAATTCCATCAATGAAGGTGACTTACAACAAACTGCTGTCAGTGACACGCCATCGGAACATTTTTGGGTTTTTTGTTTTGGCTCCTGAGCGTGAAGAAACCAGCAAACATAAAGCCAAACCGACAGGCAACCAAGCATGACCAGCACACTTTGCCCTTTGCTAGAGAAAAATGGGTCTTTTAGCACTTTGGAAAAATGTGACTGTGTTAATGTGCGAGCTCACAAACACACCTGAAGTTTCGCGTGAAGGCGAGCGAACGTCAAATCTCGTTCGAAAATCCCATTAGCAGATGAAACAACGGGCTAAAGAGAACCTGTACCATTCGGCTTGGCTGCTTCCCTCGCGAAGTTCGCATACCGGACGTACGGCACTAAAGGTTCGGCTAACATGCAACGCTTGATGACCTGGAATTTGCACTGACGGGAGTAACACCGCACCAAAGGGCAACAACAGCTCGTGGAACAAAAAAAAAAACGATCCTTCATACACACCACCGTCACGATACACGTCACACGAAGGTGTGACCTGACGACGCTCGACGCCATCTTATTACCGGTTGCCAATCGAATCTGACATTCTCCCGGGTTGATCCTCACAGCGGCTAAAGCATATTTACCCTCCAAGCCTTCTTTCCGGCAAAGGCGTGACTCAGGTGCACCTACCTCAGAAGGTGGAGCAGCGCCAACCTGTCAAATCTCAAGGTAACAAACCATTAACGTTTTCCGGTAGCCCGCGAACACCGACAATGGTGGCCGACAGTTTTTGAAGCTCAGCTAAACTTTGCCACCAACTCAACCCACTTCCGGCCCGAGATAGTGGCGCCGCACGAGGTTTTACAGTTTTTTTTATACACCTCCACGCCCCAAAACTTTGCGAGACAACCGGATCCCCAAAGGTGGCGGAATTAAAGCACTAAATGGGTAGGAATGTTTGATTTATGTAGCGAACCGAGTGAGCAGCACGGTGGTCGCCATGAGTGCATCGACGAACAGGTGAGTAGTTTTCCGAATATTTCGCCCGCGGCTCGTAAATGTAAACGCAACCAGCGCAAAACACTTGCCGAACGTAAAACTAACGACCTGGAAGTTTATTTAGCGCGTCGTACTGCAAAAAAACAAAAAGTTTCGCTCTCTTTAACAGGTGTACCTTTTGTCCACCTGAGAAGCTTTCCAATTATGCATCCTCAGCATGTGTACCGGAAACGACTTCGTTTGGTGTGATGCCCATGCCTAACCATCGCTTACTTTCGCTTTGTCAAATTGCCCGATACACCGCAAGACATCTTGATGGCGTGTTTAATAATGGTAACTCTCCTGCAACTTCATGTGTAAAGGGAGGGAGCAAGCGAGTGTGTGCTAACAAGTGATTATTTTGTTTGCTTTACATTGAGCTCACTGTTTTCCGAGCCTTCCGCATCTAACATTAAGCTTAAATGGAGCATCAACGCATTAAAAATATCATCATCCATCTATCATACTTTTTCCCCTCGTTCTCTGGAAGGGGGCAACTTTGAAACGAAGCCTACAATTTACTGTGCCATCAAATTAGAACCCCATGATTGGTGGTTAATTAGCACAAAAATAAATACACAGGAAAAGGAAGTAATGAGTTGTTCGAAACAAAAGCAATTGACACGATCGCAATCTGTAGTGCGGGGTTTTTGCTTCGACGAACATTGTGTGTCGATGCATCCACCTTCACCTATACGATCAGTTTCGCCAGCTCGCTGCAGAACTGCAGCTTTATGCACCACACGCTGTGGGTGCACCATTTCCTTCGCATGTATGCTTTTTGCCGTTTTCATAACTCGTTCTCTCTTACAGTCGTGCTCTCCGTGTCGCTCTGCTTGTGATGTGAGTTAGCCAAATGTACCAACATCACGTGGAGAGCATGCAGGAAAACGGGCCAACGAGAGACACAGGCGGTTCCAAATAAAATGGGTGATTATTTACACCGTACCGGAGAGCTACCAGATCTCGGCAGTCCGGTGCTCCCTCTTGCAGCAGGCTCTTTACCTTGTGACGCTTGTTCATGGGCGTATAACGACGATGACGACGACCACTGTTGCGCTCTTAGGGGGCGCACCACCGGTAGTTTTATGGCCAATTAATGTCCGATTAATAATCCGACCTCACATACGAGCGGGACTGCAGCCACAGTTGTTGCTGTGCCGTGCTCCGAGTTAAGGCTGCCCTCGGCCGTGAATGATTGTGTCCATGAATCACACGATTTGATTGCCATTCCGATGTCGGGTTGTTGCGGAGTGGAAGTGACCAACGCTTCGTAACCATCTCACCCCATTGGTAGGCTCTTCCCTGCACATGCTGGCTTGCATTCTTTTACCCAACAACGGTGACATGTTGTTATGGGTTTCGATTACTGTTCCTTTTCTCCCGGTATTGATTTCCCACTCCTCCCCGGAACCCAGGAGGACAATGTTCTGCGTTTGAAGTGTTTGTTGTGCTAAAACGGGAGGAAATAATGTTGTCTTGAGTACCGGTTTCCGATTTCCAGCAGCACGACACACCACTGATGATCGTATCCAGCAGCCAAAGCGTCCAATCCATTACCGATCCTAATAGGATCCCCTGCTTCATACCAGACTCAAAACGGGAATTAAACATCACTGTTTAACGACTGTTAAACGCACGGTTAAGCGAAGAAGCGCTTTATAATGAATAAAGAAAAATGTCTATTTTATCGATGCTGGCTGATCGTTCGAAACCGCTCTTGAGATCCTTGGAAGCAGACTGTGTTTTGTTTCATGCAGAGTTTTTACGATTATTTTACGAACAACAATTGGTAACAGCTGATGGCGTTCCGCCGCGCTCAGTCAGCGATTGATTAAGAGAGGTTATAGAGTCATTGGGGAATAAGCGAGCGTCGAATGTTTTGTTGTCATTTATTGCTGCCACCGTGGAAATCAATTTGCGTACGATTAATGATACTAGAAATGTAAAAATATGTTAACGCAATAGTCTTCAAAGTTGAGTGATCACAATCTATACGTCATCCTTGCATGCAATCTTGTAGAAGAGCCTTATATATTTACTATTATAGCATCACATCACAACCTATCACTTTCTTTAACTTTACCTTTTAAAACTCATCGAAATTCCCATCACAAGATGCATGCACCCAGTGACTCGTGCATCGTTAGAAGGATTGCAGCAGTAAGGCTGTCCCATAACCTTCATCCCCTACAAAGCTGCAGAGTTGCTTGAAGTTCTTTACATACTAGATAATGGCTTGCCTTTCATTTCAATACATCAAACAGCCATCAAACATGTGAATTATTGTTAAACATGTCCCTCCCACTACTCGCCAAACTGAAACGACAAAGCGCGTTAAAGAAATGCAATCGTCTTGACGCCACATAAGGGGATGTAGCTGCACGCAAAAGCTTTTTGAAGCGGCAAAAAAACAAGCTTTAGTTACGGTCAGCGGACTATGGTGCGGGAACCGTTTTTACGGTGTGCTTTTCAATAACTGTAGGAAATTTGCTTTTACGAGTATAATTCTGTTCGCTTTCGTTTACGATCGTCATAAATAAACCATGATACTTGGGGCATCGGATTCGCAGGAAAACATCGTTCCAATGTAGTAACAGATGAAACAGTGGTCTTCTCGGGCGCAAGAAAAAAAAACAGCAAGATACTTGCCCCACCCTAACACCCCTTTACGTCATTTTTTTGTTCGCGGGTTCTCTATGCTCGGCTCGGAACCAGTAGAAGAAGACGAACCTTCCCCATACCCATAAACGTCCACTCTCCTCCTTCCCTCTTCGCTTGCACATTTGATGGTTCATAATTTTAATGCTGATTGAAAAATTGCAAATAAAATATAATCCCATTGCCGGTTGCGATATGCCAGCAGAGGCAACGACAGCTTCAGGGACAAGACAAAGAAGCAGAAGTAGTAAGAATCCGTCCGAAATGAATCTCACCGAATGAGCCTACCAGGGAGTATGCAACCGTTTCTGCATCATTCTCACCCGGCGGTTACAAAGTCAAGTTTTAGAGTCAGCAATGGTGGATACACATGTCTACTTTCCATTTCGCATAAAAACCTAACCTCTGCCATTCCTCGTAAAGTGAATTTCTAATGGTACCACAACGTCAAGTACCTTGCACGCGTGCAGTAAACTGCTCAGAAGAGTCATCCCCTCCACCTTCGCAATGTGGCTAGAGCCTTTTGCCCAATCTGTCTCGAGTCTGGCAAGTGGCTTCTGAAGGATGACGAACACTGGAGGAATAAAAAATGTTCGCCCTCTAATGCACTTCTTTTCGATTAGCGTAATGCAGCTACAAAAGTAAAGCTGCATCATCCCAGGATGGTACGTTGTAGAACTAGGATTCGGTTGGTCGACTAGAGAAAACCGACATTTAAATCCATTCCTCAGCCGATTAGCCAGACAGATCAGTACAATAATCTCCCGTATCTGTCTGTATGCGGTACCAAGCAGCAAAAAACACACACACATACGCTGAGATTCGCCACGTTAAACGTTAGGATGGGAATGCTCCAGCTTAACGTTTCGAAAAGATAAAATTATATATTTTTTTCACAAAATTTGTTTATCTTCTTCACTGCGTGCTCCTTCAGCCAGCACGATGGATTGCTACAGTGAATATTAAAAGTTTTGAATCATTCCTTTAAAAACGCCTCCACCTACTAGGGCAGGTGGGGGTGGGTGACACCACCGGAAGTTGCCAAGTAGCAAATTCAAATTGACATCACAAACATCAGTTCCGAGTGGTGACTCTTCTTCCAGAAATCATCCTCCGGAGAACACTTACTACACTTTTGCTAACATTACACTACCAAACCGAGGCTCTCGCATGATGCATCACACTAAAGCGCAAACGAACGAAGAGAAAAGAAGAGTCTTGTCTCGGTAGGATGCAACCACTTTTTCCCTACACCGCCCTCACCTTGCACATGCACCCTCACCAGTAGGACGCAGTGCAAATGCGCAACGAAGCGTAAGAAATGTTGTCTACTTTTCCTTGAGGTTTTGGAGTGCGGCAAACGCCAAGCCGGGAATGTTTGTCAGCGCATTTCTATCACTAAAATACTCCAACGACCACCTCCCCTCGGACGAGAATGTTTCATGGCGACAGAATATTGCCATTTGCTTGGAGATGTTGTCGGGCGGAAAATTTGTATACATATAATTTTTTTTATTATAAACCTCTTCTACCTCTTGTTGAATGATGCTTGGTGGAAAGTTTTGTCGAAATGAAAAGTTGCATTCTAATGAGACAAATTCTTCAATGCTTCCAATATCTGATTCCCCGGGGGTAAGCTAAGGTAAGGTTTTTAGACCACGGATACGCCAATTAGGTTAAGAAATGACAACATTAATCTAGGAACGCCGCACCGTAAGTTCTGCAATCATAAATTAATTACTATTGCTTATGAACAATTCGTCACAACTCCATCGTACTAAAAATCAATTTTGGTATGAAACTAATTAAAACTTTATCTCAAACATTCATTTACTTTCGGCCACTACAAAGGAAGCGGAGGCCTTTGACAACAGCTATTGCATTTTCCCTATAAAAGTGAAGCTGAGTTCAGAACTTCTCCATAACTAAAATTGGTTTTTGGTTTACAACAACCTACTCGCATTCATCATGAAGCTGACAATCGTTCTACTAGTTGCGTTTACAATTCTTGCTTGCGGTAAGTAATTATGTTCCTGTAAAAAATATTATCCTATACCTTCCTTAAACTTTAACGCTCTGTTTGCTAGCTACCATACCATGCGAATCGGCGCCCAAGAATTTAGTAGACAAATTTGTCCACGCGCCCGTACTGGGTGACTTATTGAAGGGTATTGCCGAGCATTTAGTCACAATGGACCAAACTACAGCAGCACCTGATGCCCATACGGATGCGCCCAGTCCAGCAAAATGATGTTGTACAAGGCAATCCTCCCCGAGTGTCTCCTCACACTGATGCAACAACGAATATGAGCAAAGTTACACGTAATAAATAGAAAGCAACCAAGCGCGCAGCATTACATCCGGAATGAGAGATTTTTTTATTCCATCAAAAATGAAAGAAATTCGTTTAATGATCATTATCCTACCCAGTATGGTGTAAGCTCATTTTCGCTCGATTAAACCGTACCTAGACGTACAGTTTTCCTGCGGGCTCATGGTCACTTGGGTTGCAGCCATAAAAAAGCAGACATTCACCACCCAGAGCTCCAGCATAATGTAAGCAGACGATTGATACATTTTCTACCGATAAGCCTATACACTCCAGTGTAGCGCATTTTCCTCGCTCTATTCTTCGGGAACGGAGACCAACTGTAGCCCCGCTGATTACGGTTTTCCGACCGTACAGCGAAATGAAGATTAATTACCCTGCTTAGAGGAGGTCCACCCCGTGAGAATGACTGATGTAATATGCTATCGTTTCTACTCGCGCCCGAATTTCATTAGGTGCTGCCGCTGTGCCGCTTCTACCATAGCGAACGAACATGCGGCAATGTCATACGAAACCCAAAAAGCGAACCGCTTCGCACAGCAGATGAATGTTAAATGATCCGTTAAAATTTTAAAATACTTTCCTACCATCGAAGAGATCCTAGCAGGAGTTGTCACTGTCACTGGTGTATTGTATGCGATCGCGCGCTCGAGTGTGAGTGTGCGATTGGTGAAAAGTATGCTCCTGGTTCGAAATGTAGGACATCTCGTGGGACATGAGAAACGACAGCAAGTTTCGAAGGACTCAGAAAGGATTAGTAAAGATGACAAACTCGCCTCACTACGACAGCGTAGCCGTGTAATGAAAAGCGCCAACGAACGGAGCATATCTCATGCATAAGGTATCCTCATCTGCTAGCTGTACGAAGCAACGAAGTAAAAAAAAAATCATCCTCAATGTCTTTATGCTTCTCTGCGCAACTCGACACAAAACATCATTCATTTCGACACTAATCCCTGTGTTAATACCGATCCCCACCGTCTTTGGCGGTTAGTTTTTAATCTACCTTGCATGAGTTACAATTATTAATTGAGTATTCCCGTACAACCATTAGCGACATTGACGTACTCCTAATGAAGAATAGACATGGTTGTACTGTAAAAGAAAATTCTAGTAATTTTAATAAAAACAAAATGTTATATAATAAGTCATTTTACCAAAATTGGAACACACAAAGCGATTATTAATATAAAAAAAGTATTACTAGTATTGAAAGCAAATGTTCTAACAAATCCGAACGGTCCCTCTTTCATCAAAGCTCCAGCACTTCCTTAGCTCGTCGGCAACCATCATCGAATCAATAAAAGCAACAAAGTGGCAGAAATAATTCATCAAAATTGGAAAATAATGAACTTTGCTCACCGCATACGATCGATTGAACACTAATGAAAAGAA